>JASFAX010000386.1:22500-25000 GCA_030737875.1 Allium sativum
CGGTGAAATCTAGCGAAAATCAAACTTTCCTGTAATCGCCCACGTTTCAGCATGGTTTCTTCCTGATCAGTCCCGTTTTCGAGAAAATAGGAAAATCTCGCCGAAACCAAAGATTCTCGTAATCGCCCACGTTTCTGCTTGATACGTCCAGTTTTCGAAAAAACTGGGAAATCTCGCCAGAACCGAACTTTCCCATGAGCGGCCACGTTTCACCAGGGTTTCTGCTTGATACGTCCTATTTTCGAAAAAACCGGAAAAATCCAACTAAAACCAAGCTTTCCTGTAATTGCCCACATTTCAGCATGGTTCTAGCTAGATTTGGCCAGTTTTCGGAAAAACTGGTGAAATCCAACCAAAACCAAACTTTTCCGAGATATCGCCCACGTTTCAGCATGGTTTCTTCCTGATCAGTCCCGTTTTCGAGAAAATAGGAAAATCTCGCGGAAACCAAAGATTCCCGTAATCGCCCATGTTTCTGCTTGATACGTCCAGTTTTCAAAAAAACTGGGAAATCTCGCCAGAACCGAACTTTCCCATGAGCGGCCACGTTTCACCAGGGTTTCTGCTTGATACGTCCTATTTTCGAAAAAACCGGAAAAATCCAGCCAAAACCAAGCTTTCCTGTAATTGCCCACATTTCAGCATGGTTCTAGCAAGATTTGGCCAGTTTTCGGAAAAACTGGTGAAATCCAACCAAAACCATACTTTTCCGAGATCGCAACAAAAATATTTTTAAAAATATTTTTAAAAAATTTGGGGAGGGCACTTCCATCGAAAACATTTTCAAAAAATTTTTTTTTAAATTTTTTTTTTTTAAAATATTTAAAAATTAATATTTTTAAATATTTAAAAAAAAAAAAAAATTTCTCCGAAAAATCCACACAAAAAAATTTTGTTGATCAACCAACGTTTCAGCTTGCGTTTTGCCTGATCCATTTTGGTCAATCCTTCCCCTTCCTCCTCCTCACCCTCCCCCCCCAATATAGGAATATATGGAATTTAGCCTAATATGACCCCGGTAGTCCAAAGTGTCTCTGCTACGTAGGTAAATCCGACCACATTTTTTTTTGTGATTTTGCCATGTAGTCACTGTGGTTTTGAGTGATCCGCATGTGTTTTCCGAATCTGGCACTTTGCCAAGTGCCAAATCTGGTACTTTGTCAAATCTGGTACTTTGCCAAATCCAAGGCGTGCGGAGCCCGATTAGCACACGTGAAAATTCAATGTTTCACCGTGTTTTTCAGCCTGGTACTTTGGCAAACCTGGTACTTTGCCAAGTGCCAAATCTGATACTTTGCCAAATCCAAGCTGTGCCAAGCCCGATTAGCACACGTGAAAATCTAACGTTTCACCGTGTTTTTCACCATTTTTTGAGTGCCAAATCTGGTACTTTGGCAAATGTGGTACTTTGCCAAATCCAAGGCGTGCGGAGCCCGATTAGCACACGCGAAAATTCGATGTTTCACCGTGTTTTTCAGCCTGGTACTTTGGCCAACCTGGTACTTTGCCAAGTGCCAAATCTGGTACTTTGCCAAATGCAAGGCGTGCGGAGCCCGATTAGCACACGTGAAAATTCAATGTTTCACCGTGTTTTTCAGCCTGGTACTTTGGCAAACCTGGTACTTTGCCAAGTGCCAAATCTGGTACTTTGCCAAATCCAAGCTGTGCCAAGCTCGATGCGCACACGTGAAAATCCAGTGTTTCACCGTGTTTTTCACCATTTTTTGAGTGCCAAATCTGGTACTTTGGCAAATCTGGTACTTTGACAAATGCAAGGCGTGCGGAGCCCGATTAGCACACGTGAAAATTCAATGTTTCACCGTGTTTTTCAGCCTGGTACTTTGGCAAACCTGGTACTTTGCCAAGTGCCAAATCTGGTACTTTGCCAAATCCAAGGCGTGCGGAGCCCGATTAGCACACGTGAAAATTCAATGTTTCACCGTGTTTTTCAGCCTGGTACTTTGGCAAACCTGGTACTTTGCCAAGTGCCAAATCTGGTACTTTGCCAAATCCAAGGCGTGCGGAGCCCGATTAGCACACGTGAAAATTCGATGTTTCACCGTGTTTTTAAGCCCTTTTTGAGTGCCAAATCTGGTACTTTGCAAAGTGCCAAATCTGGTACTTTGCCAAACCTGGTACTTTGCCAAAACCAAGCCGTGCCGAGCCCGATGCGCACACGTGAAAATCCAATGTTTTACCATGTTTTTCAGTCTTTTTTGAGTGCCAAAATCTGGTACTTTGGCAAATTTGGTACTTTGGCAAATTTGGTACTTTGCCAAATCCAAGGCGTGCCGAGCCCGATTAGCACACGCGAAAATTCGATGTTTCACCGTATTTTTCAGCCTGGTACTTTGGCAAACCTGGTACTTTGCCAAGTGCCAGATCTGGTACTTTGCCAAATCCAAGGCGTGCCAAGCCCGATGAGCACACGTAAAAATTCAATGTTTCACCATGTTTTTAAGCCTTTTTTGAGTGCCAAATCCGGTACTTTGCAAAGTGC
>JASFAX010000386.1:45000-47500 GCA_030737875.1 Allium sativum
TGATACGTCCAGTTTTCAAAAAAACTGGGAAATCTCGCCAGAACCGAACTTTCCCATGAGCGGCCACGTTTCACCAGGGTTTCTGCTTGATACGTCCTATTTTCGAAAAAACCGGAAAAATCCAGCCAAAACCAAGCTTTCCTGTAATTGCCCACATTTCAGCATGGTTCTAGCAAGATTTGGCCAGTTTTCGGAAAAACTGGTGAAATCCAACCAAAACCATACTTTTCCGAGATCGCAACAAAAATATTTTTAAAAATATTTTTAAAAAATTTGGGGAGGGCACTTCCATCGAAAACATTTTCAAAAAATTTTTTTTTAAATTTTTTTTTTTTAAAATATTTAAAAATTAATATTTTTAAATATTTAAAAAAAAAAAAAAATTTCTCCGAAAAATCCACACAAAAAAATTTTGTTGATCAACCAACGTTTCAGCTTGCGTTTTGCCTGATCCATTTTGGTCAATCCTTCCCCTTCCTCCTCCTCACCCTCCCCCCCCAATATAGGAATATATGGAATTTAGCCTAATATGACCCCGGTAGTCCAAAGTGTCTCTGCTACGTAGGTAAATCCGACCACATTTTTTTTTGTGATTTTGCCATGTAGTCACTGTGGTTTTGAGTGATCCGCATGTGTTTTCCGAATCTGGCACTTTGCCAAGTGCCAAATCTGGTACTTTGTCAAATCTGGTACTTTGCCAAATCCAAGGCGTGCGGAGCCCGATTAGCACACGTGAAAATTCAATGTTTCACCGTGTTTTTCAGCCTGGTACTTTGGCAAACCTGGTACTTTGCCAAGTGCCAAATCTGATACTTTGCCAAATCCAAGCTGTGCCAAGCCCGATTAGCACACGTGAAAATCTAACGTTTCACCGTGTTTTTCACCATTTTTTGAGTGCCAAATCTGGTACTTTGGCAAATGTGGTACTTTGCCAAATCCAAGGCGTGCGGAGCCCGATTAGCACACGCGAAAATTCGATGTTTCACCGTGTTTTTCAGCCTGGTACTTTGGCCAACCTGGTACTTTGCCAAGTGCCAAATCTGGTACTTTGCCAAATGCAAGGCGTGCGGAGCCCGATTAGCACACGTGAAAATTCAATGTTTCACCGTGTTTTTCAGCCTGGTACTTTGGCAAACCTGGTACTTTGCCAAGTGCCAAATCTGGTACTTTGCCAAATCCAAGCTGTGCCAAGCTCGATGCGCACACGTGAAAATCCAGTGTTTCACCGTGTTTTTCACCATTTTTTGAGTGCCAAATCTGGTACTTTGGCAAATCTGGTACTTTGCCAAATGCAAGGCGTGCGGAGCCCGATTAGCACACGTGAAAATTCAATGTTTCACCGTGTTTTTCAGCCTGGTACTTTGGCAAACCTGGTACTTTGCCAAGTGCCAAATCTGGTACTTTGCCAAATCCAAGGCGTGCGGAGCCCGATTAGCACACGTGAAAATTCAATGTTTCACCGTGTTTTTCAGCCTGGTACTTTGGCAAACCTGGTACTTTGCCAAGTGCCAAATCTGGTACTTTGCCAAATCCAAGGCGTGCGGAGCCCGATTAGCACACGTGAAAATTCGATGTTTCACCGTGTTTTTAAGCCCTTTTTGAGTGCCAAATCTGGTACTTTGCAAAGTGCCAAATCTGGTACTTTGCCAAACCTGGTACTTTGCCAAAACCAAGCCGTGCCGAGCCCGATGCGCACACGTGAAAATCCAATGTTTTACCATGTTTTTCAGTCTTTTTTGAGTGCCAAAATCTGGTACTTTGGCAAATTTGGTACTTTGGCAAATTTGGTACTTTGCCAAATCCAAGGCGTGCCGAGCCCGATTAGCACACGCGAAAATTCGATGTTTCACCGTATTTTTCAGCCTGGTACTTTGGCAAACCTGGTACTTTGCCAAGTGCCAGATCTGGTACTTTGCCAAATCCAAGGCGTGCCAAGCCCGATGAGCACACGTAAAAATTCAATGTTTCACCATGTTTTTAAGCCTTTTTTGAGTGCCAAATCCGGTACTTTGCAAAGTGCCGAATCTGGTACTTTGCCAAACCTGGTACTTTGCCAAAACGAAGCCGTGCCGAGCCCGATGCGCACACGTGAAAATCCAATGTTTCACCTTGTTTTTCACTATTTTTTGAGTGCCAAATCTGGTACTTTGCCAAATCCAAGGCGTGCCAAGCCCGATGCGCACACGTCGATATCAAGTGTTTCACCGTGTTTTTCAGTCTTTTTTGAGTGCCAAAATCTGGTACTTTGGCAAATTTGGTACTTTGCCAAATCCAAGGCGTGCCGAGCCCGATTAGCACACGCGAAAATTCGATGTTTCACCGTATTTTTCAGCCTGGTACTTTGGCAAACCTGGTACTTTGCCAAGTGCCAGATCTGGTACTTTGCCAAATCCAAGGCGTGCCAAGCCCGATGAGCACACGTAAAAATTCAATGTTTCACCATGTTTTTAAGCCTTTTTTGAGTGCCAAATCCGGTACTTTGCAAAGTGCCGAATCTGGT
>JASFAX010003771.1:0-41528 GCA_030737875.1 Allium sativum
TTTTACTTGCAGAACATACTCCCCAAAAGCAGAACTTCTGAAAGTCAATTTTATTTTATTTTATCAAATTGAACTTCATTATAAATTTCTGGTGAATACATATATTTCGGTGCAGCTGATTCTGGATGCTACAAGCAATGTGGCAGCAGTAGAAATCGGCGGTGGGCCGTGGTTTACGACATGGAAAGGGAAAGCTTACTCGCCTGAACTTCTGAACAAGACACTTACACTTCCACTAGACATGGAGGGTTTCTTTCCAATACCCTTTTTAAAACCCCCTGGTCTCTGAGGGTTATGTATTGACCTACACAAAATGTTGTTTTTATTTTTTGAATTGATTAGTTATAGTGAAAATACTAAATTCTTGTAATGAATTCACATACAAATAACTCAAGAACAAATTGGTTGTTGAATTCACAGATGCAAATACATGAATAAGATTGTTTATAGCAAGGATGGTTTTAACTTTCAGCAAATGACGCCACATTTTATTCTACGTATAGTAGACGCTTGATGAATGTAATCCTATATTCAGTTTAGTTCACTGATACCTTGCATTGTATCAAACACAAATTCTAGGAAGCAGATTCTGGGCAGTGTGCAATGAAATATTGAATGGCCAGAGCATCAAATCATCTCGGTGCCTTGAGGAGATACCGGACAGTGGCGATGAGGGTTTAGTATGCTCCAAATCATGAGGATGAGGATTTAGTATGTTCCAAATCATGATTATTTCTACTAAGATCCAGTCCTTAAAAGCATAATGTCAAGCAGTAAAATTCGAAAATCAATGAAAATCTTTGCTCATCATTATTGAAAGTATGCTGGCCTTTCTCCGACCGTAAACGCCAGATGGTTACAAAGTAAATAAAATATTTTATATTAGAAAAAAAAAAAAATCTATGTGATGCTACCTAGTTGAATTTGTAATCTATCATATAAACATAGGAATCAAGGTGAAAGGGGTATGATACATCAATGGAAGTCTTGTAAAACATTTGTAAAATCATGCAATTTGTAATGATCGAATGTTTAAATGATTAATTCAAATATTTAATGGTTAATTAATGGAGCATTCCTTGTACCTTTTAGTGGCGAGTAAATTAAGACTTTGAACTTTCGTAATTGAGTTATTTTTTTCACGAGAAAAAACGAGTATACACTTGAATATATATAAAATGAATGGTGGTTGTTCATTATCTTCATTCATTTTTCATTCATGCAACACTCATCTTATTTTCTCTATAATTACTTCACCAGTTACCCCTTGATCTCGAAACTCTAAATCCACTATAATCCTCTCATAGAAAATCCCTAAATTCAAAGTAAAATCATTATAATTTCTCTCCACTCATTCCTCACATAACCCATGAAGGAATTAGCATAAGTTGGAGTTTAAAGCTTTACTTTAATTAATGACAGCATGAATTTGAGTTTTGTGTTGTGCAAAATTGAGCATATGCGGAAGCGCATTAAATAGGATCTAGATTTGCCAATTGAACACCAATCTAATCTGATAGCAATTATTCTATTACATCAACAAAATAGTAAATAAATATAGCAGAGAAACAAAGAGACACAATATTTATACTGGTTCCACTATCCTCGAGATAGTGAACGTCCAGTCCAATAGAGAGAGATTTTATTCCACATGAGAGAACTACAAGAGATTACAAAATAAAAGTTTACATATCCAAACCTCAATCAGGTTTAACAAGAAGAGACACTATTGGGGATCACTGGCTCCATGCCAGGATGAGTTTACACTAAAGTCTACCCCTCAATATATAGCCAGTGCAAATCTATGTGAGTCATCAATTAAATTACCCACATATGGTAATAATATAATGGAGGCAAATTACCATAACAACAAATGTGCAAATATAGAAAGTAAATCAATCTGTTTCTTTAGCATAGATGGAAGAAATTAATCCCTTCATTTATTTCTCTACCACCTCATCAAATGCAATCAATGCATTCCCATTATAAAATATTTACTTTCCATTCTTTGCAAATTTGTTCCAATCAAATTGTGATTTTGTATCACCAAATTTAACACTCCACCTTGATGCAAAATCACATATCTGCAACACCCCGTCTCCAATCAAATTCTCTTCACATCATAAAACTCTTCAACAGAACTCCACCTTCAATCAAAATCTCACAATGAGATAGAAACCAAAAATGAATATTTGCTTAATGGGTTCCAGCAAAGCTACCCCCATCACACAATTGTTAACGAGCTCAGACAACGTCCCCGCCCGCCAACAAACTGTTGCAAATATCCAAAATAACAAAGAAGGCAGACACCAACGTAATCTCAACACCACCAAGGCCAAAATTTAATTCTCTCAATTAAAACCATTACAAACACAAACCCACCGCCTGCCAAAGATGCATCTTCCCCTCGAGATGCACCACGCAACATTAACGGTCTAAAAGTGCTTGTAATACACATCGACACCCGTCTAACACTTGACCTGAGCTCCTTCCTCGATCATCCCGGATCCCTCGAGCATCATCAACGTGAAGACCCCTGTCTAAACCACAATGATCTCTGTCTCGACACCCGTCTATCATTTGATCTGAGCTCCTTTCCTGATCATCTTGGATCCTTCGAGCATAATCAACATGAAGAACCCTGTCAGAAACATGATCAAAACTTCCCAAATCCAATAGTCCCTTCAACACAGTAAACTCCATATCAATTCAAAGTTCCCAGATTGGAACGCTCTTTCCTCTCAGCATAATCTCCTCCGCCGAAGTCTCCTTTTCTCCAAAATAGTAATAACATAATCACCACTGAATCTACCAATCTTTGTAGAAGTAATTGATGCACAATTTAAAAAAAATCGCCTCGCTCTGATACCAATCTGTTATGATTTTTGTGCGCAGCGGAAGCTTGACAAAATGCCAAGAAAAATTGGATCTTTATCACCCAATCACTTGAAGATGAATTTGATTGAAAAAAAAAACAAAACAAATAATATCAGAAATATGAGCACACGATATTCCACCCAACCACCCTCTTTATTGGTTCACTAATAAAAATTGTTTACAAACGACCTCAACTATCGTTACAAACAATTACAACTTGAACCAATAACCTTATTGAGAAATAGGTAGAGAATATCTAATGGCTAAAAATTTGAGGAGAAAGACAATGAAGAATAATGGCAAATTTTCACACATAATGAAGAAATTAGCTAGCCCTTTTTATAGTGAGAATTGCTTCATGCCCAAGAAAAACTTGGCTTCATGCCCAAGAAAACTTGGCTCTCAAATATCTTCATATATGTTATAAAACTATTTGGTTAAGCACCAAATATCCTTGCAATAAATGTCCACAAATATAGCAACCAATATCTCTCCATAAAATCTAACACCAAATCTCTTCATCAAATCCAGCACCAAATCTCTTCATCAAATCTAACACCAAATCTCTCCACAAAATAAGTAAGATTATTTGTTGCTCAAAATTGTGATTTGCTCAAAATATGTAAGATTATTTGTTGGTTATGAGCATTGTTTGGAGAAGAAGAGGCAAGTGAGACTCCATTTGTACTTACTTTTAATCATTATTATTTTATTTATTATTGATCCTAGAATCATATGAAGTAATTCAGAGATTATTTGGGTTGTTTTAGACTTATATTCATATTGTGAACATGATTATATAATTTCAGTATTTGTTTAAGACTTTAATAACTGTTTCAGAGGATAGTAGTGAGCTAAAAATTGAGTTTTGAGTTGATTAAATGATTATATGTGATGTGATAGCTTAGAGACCAATTACATAACATAATTAAGTGCATCTCATTAGTCGGAAATATTGAAACAAATTTGACTGGTTTTATAAATGTTAGCAACCTAGCGAGTTTAGAGTTATACACTTATTATTAAAGTGACCGGAGTTTAACGAAGCTTAACCAGCATATATGGATATTATTTAAAAATGGAAAAAAATATCTTCGTTAATGAATACTGTACTTATTGTTTGTAACAACCCGGGAAAATTTTCGACGCTTGAAATTTCGACAGTAATACATAAACCCATATTACTTGCCAAAAAACCCAAGTATCGAATCCCAGATTGTTAATAGAAAGAAGTTAGAGGATGAGAAGTAGAAAGAAAGAAATATTAGAATAGAAGAAAGAAGAAGAACATCACATCAGAATCTCATAGCGGAACGAATAAAATATAATATGACAAATCTCTTTATACAAAAAGAAACTGTATATACATACCAATCATCAGAGTATAACATATATCTGTCACAGCGGAAAATAACTTTATATAACTAATGTGAAGCCTCCTGCTTCCAGCTCCTGAAACTCCAAGCGAAACCTAACCTGGTAATATACTCTGTCTGACCCGAACACATTTGAAGCAAAGCAAAATTCACACGAGTCAGTCTGGAATACTTTCAGTGATAAATTCACAGCACAAACAACTTGTTTAACTTTGGAAAATCCTTTTCGAAATAAAAGGATAATAGTAAGACCAACCCACACATAAACACGGACAGTTTTTACCTTAGTATAACCCAAAACGTTTTGAAATCATAACTTATTTTGATATTATAATAGTGTCTAAATACAAATAAATAGTTATCTAGCGGAACGCTTGCATCTCATGCTCCACATATATAGTATACAATCAAAACCGCGGGCGCTTATTGGAGATTGGATTCCAACTATGACAAAGTATGGAACCACCTGCCGATAGTGTATCTCTAGAGGGGAATACACTGGGTTCAACAAGAACGTCTTGCAACCCGGCCCACACATGACCGACCACTCATAGCCATGAAAGGGACAACATCGAATAGATTAAATAATGAAATGGAATTTCTCTAGATAGGTGATTATACACCCTAATGGGAGCGACCCACATAGCCATGCTGCCTGCCCGATTTTTGTCATTTTCCGGTTGATGAGGCCTGAGGTTTGAATTGACCTTGAGAACATCTGGTCATCATTCACTTTGAATGCCATATTATCTGATCCAGAAAATCACTAACTGACGTCCACAAAAATACCCTGGTCGTTAAGCTAAGAGAAGTGCCCTTCTCCGCCACTAACAGAAATACGTTTGTAAAAATCAACGTACGTGACTCTTAAGAAATACTCTGTCAGACATTTGTCCATACAAGTCATCCAGGAACAGGATGAACAGAAGGCACCCTCCTACTGCATCCTTGTATAGGAATCACCCCAAGGATCAGTAGCGAGTAGTCCTTGCAATCCGTAGATTTCAACTACGACAGAATCACAAATCAAATAACTCTGGTTGCAAGCCAGAGAAATTCGACAAATGTCCTTCTGCTTTTGAAGATCCATGGTCTTCAATTGCTCCATCTTGATCAGCTTATGAACATCTTTAATGTTAACGTATTTGCTGGTCGGAATGATTTTCGAAATAAATTCGATCTCGGTCTTTCCATACCAACAATCGACTTGGCCAGTTTTTGATAGTCGGTGATTTAACTATCAAATGACAATCGTGTAATTAAAATGAGTTTATTGATTCAGTACTTGGGATTACTTGGCCTCTTTAAAATATATTTAATAAATCTGTTAATAAACTTGTAATTCTTCCTATATATTCAAACATTATACTTATTTCTTATTTTATATATAATAGGATTCTCAAAAACTATTTTATATGCTTTAGAACATGTATATGTACACCTAACTTTGAATTTCCTTTACCCTTGGAAATATCGTTATATTCTTCAAAACCATTTTTCCACACTTCCTTAACTTTGGGTATCTCGGTATATACACATATATGTATATAATACTTAATGGTATTAAATAAATTACCGATTATGATATAGGTGAAGAAAATGTCAAATTATATAATTAAAACCAAATATCCTTATTTACATTGTAACTAATATAGCAGTATTACTTATATCCCAAAATCTCGCACTAATGTCCCATATTCTTCGTTTGGGATAATAAACCAATTTCAACACTTTTAACTCATTTCAAACTAATACCATTCCTCGATAATAATGAAGCTGTTCAAGTTGGGGTATTTTATTTACCTCTCAGACCTTGATCGACAACGTTCTTATCTTAGAATAAATAATAGTTTGTCACTTTAAAGTTGATAATAAACCACCATAAAAATCTTATTTATCATTTTGGTTTCAAATCTGGTTTCATAAACCGTTTCATACATTTGAAATCCCTTTTTCAATATAATCTCTTTACTTAATTCATTTGGTTAAGTCAATATTCACTAAAAACACAACTTTGATCCTAAAACATAATTTCACTTATGACTTTTTGGACTTATAATACAAATCCCATGTCAAATAATTTTCTTACATCCATTCGGGCTTTCTTAATTAAACCTTATCTTGGATTCCATAACTAAAATCCGCTTATCACCTTCTTTACAATAAGACCTTTTAACTTGGATTTTAATTCTAAAATCCATTTACCAATCTTTAACACAAAACAATTTTTATGTATTTTCCTTTTCGTTGGAATCCTTATTTCAATTACAGCGTTTCGCTTAATTCAATTCTTCAACATTTAACTCATCATTTTGGTTTAAAAACCCTTTTAAAACCTTGTTTGGATTTCTTCCAAATCGTTTACTAATATGTTTAACATCTTATAACACTTCTTACATTTTATTCTAAAACCATTAACATATTCCAGTCCAATACTAATATATTTATCATCTCACTTAATCATTTCATTTCAATTGAATTCTCTTTTACTTAATTTAACAATTAAGAAAAATCTTATTTAAATCTCTATATTCACTTACCAATTCCATTTACCAATCTCGTTTGAACACTTGGGTTATAAATCCTTTTATAACACTCTTATTTGACTTTAATCGAACTTATCTCCACTTAATTACTTCTTACTTGAATTCTAATTAAAAATCATTGCTTTAATTATTATTAATTAAAATAATAATGAACTTTAATATTAACTATATTAAAAATAGTTAACTTTGCTATTAACAAAAAAATAGTATAATTATCACTTTTAAAAGATTATTAAATAAAAATTTACTTTATTAACATTAACCAATTCGATAATTACTTTGAATTACAATTAATCAAAGATTAACTAATATTTAACACCCTTTGTTAAATTTAACGAATATTCAGGAAATTTAAATCAATTAAATTCCATTATTAATTTAAATTAAAGATGGTTAATTTTGCCAACCGTACATATCAGTTAACTATTAACTGGTTTTCATTGTCATTTCCCCTTTAAATTAATTAAATAACTTAATTAATTTAAAAACGCTATTTAATTGTTTTTAAAACAATTATCCCATTTTACCAACCCCGTAAGTAAATTTTGTGGTTTTCTACTTTTAGCACTTGATAAACCATTTAAATAATTTCTTTTATAAAATGGATTAATATTTTTTTTTATAAATTCCTAATTTAATTACTTATATAAGATGGTGGAAAAACTTTAATTCAGTTATAAAATAATTTATAACTTTAAAACTACGTCACGTCCATTCACCTGACGGTAAAACGACGTCTAAAACAATACATTTTAGGCCATTCACTGCCAACCACTTAATCAATACTGTCAATTGATTATAATCACAACAATGATGAATATCCATTCAACCATCAATGTTAAAACGGGTTTTGGTGTCAGTCAGGATGAACAATTCATATATGAATAATATGTACCATAAGTAAAATACAGTTTATTTGAGGAATTCGGTCGGATTCCTCCAACCTGTCCTTCCCTGCATTACAGATAACATTTTGATAATAATATACAAATTAAATTTCAATAATATAATGCATTTAAAATGATGAAATATAAATAGCGGCAACCAATCAAATAATAAACGACCAATAGCATCCATAGCAGCCAACCAACCAATTTATACTGTTAATGATAAATTATATTTTAATATGAATCTGTCACATCACAGGATTCCAGAAGGTGTGAGAATTAACTCACCAGTTTAAATTCGGTTGATGGTCGATATTTTGTTCCATTAAATTTTAAACAAACATTTAAAATTATCTGAAATTCCAAACAGCTCCAATCGATTCCCAGTCAGTACCATCATCTAGCTCTCGTCCCTGCAATCCCAACGGATCCTGTTTCGTGTGATTTCGATATCATATGAATAACTTATGGCCAATATACGTTTTAACATATTTTATAAATTATATTATAATTAATAAATAATTAATTAAATTTTTTTACCGTAATTTCAGTTAATCCTTGCCACGTCATCCTGGTATTAGACAAATACGCGTTTTCCCCAAATTGTTATCTCTGGAACCCGATCCTTTTCACGATATCAACCCTTTAGGAAACCTCGACCCAAATCTTTCGATCACCGCCGTTGATCTGCTGCGCCGGGACCTACGCCGTCGCTTCCACCAGCTCCGCAGCATCGCCATCTCCCATCACCCAAAGTCTCGTTTGCCAACTCGACCCCACGTCGCTAGATTTCTGCTCCTATCGATTTCCGTTCAACTGGATAATTTGACCGCCACCGACCATCTGAGTTGGCCGCGCCACTACCGGACTGACCATCGTTCATCCCCCAATTTTATCCTTAAGACCACAACCCTGAAACTATCTCCTCTACCGTTGAAAACACCCAAAACCGACCGCTGCTCACTAAACATCCCCTAAAAACAATGTCCCCGATCATCTACCTCCCACGACCACCACAAGCAATATCAGACCTTCGACCCTAAAGTAAAAACGTTCCCCTACATCTCCTCTACAACATCCCCTCAGACACCGACAACCAGTTCTTCACCAAATCGCCACAAAACCACCAAATTCGAAACCTTATTTTCATGGTTTCAAGCTGATTCCGGCCACCACAGTCTCCAATACCCCCACCAAATTTTGTCAGCGAATAGCTCTCACTTGGATTTACATCTTTCCCTTTGGAACTCCCCCTCAAATTCGTGATAAATTCGAAGATATAAATTAATTTGTGTTTAGGGGGTTTATTGCAAAAATTTGGACGAAAAAATGGAGTTGGGTTGGATTGTCTGGTTTGGGGCTAAAGATAGGCCATATATATAAGTGGAAAAATTATTATTTTATAACGACGTGACTAGCGATATTTTATTTCGTGTCTATCGTAAATTTAAAGCTGTTTATTCGCTCCTGTGCTCACATACAAACTCCGTCCACTACAAGAATTGACGTCATGGTATAATTTGGCATTACGGTCCTAATGAAACTTGTTTCATCGAACTCCGAGTCCGTTTGCTCAAACGGCGCTCATTCACGTCCAAATGATCGTTTTATTTGCATTTTATTTTGCCACGCTCACAGAATAACCCCGATTTATGTGCAATTTGAAATCTAACAATAAGTAGCTGTTACGGTCTCAATAAAATTTGTTTCATCGAAAACGGAGGTCATTTGAATAATGACCCTTTTAAATGTCCATTTTACATTAAAATAAACCAATTTTAAAACACCTCAATATAAAAATAATAAAATATTATTATTGGCCATACACGACCAGAATTTCACATACTATCAAAATAAAATATCTTGGGTTGAATTATAAGCCAAATTGATATTCAATAAAATAAAAACCCTTTGTTTTATATAAATAAATCGCTATAATATATAAACAAATTCCATAATGACTATTTGATTAGGACATAAAACAAAATCTTCACTATGAAAACTAGATTTTTCTCTTTCATTAGAAAAATGTTGTCAAATAGATTCGAACATTTCTTGTTTCAAGGAAATCCGACTCATATTGGATCCTGTACAGTCGTTTAAAGTTCAAAACACAATATTACGAACTACCGCGCTGCTGCAGCTCATTTTATAATTAAATTATAAATTAAACGTTCAACCGTCGTTTTATAAACGAAATCGATACTATAATTTCAGTAAAAACAATATTAAACAATTTTAAATTGCCCGTTCACATCATATTTCAAATTCAACATTTTTCCAAATATTTTGGAATTAAAATATTATTATATTATTAATACAAATAAATATTCAAAATAAAATGGTTAAATCCGATTATTTAAATTCACATCAATAATTTAAATAATAAAATAATTCAAATTATTGGCCAGAAAATACAGGACTTACATTCCTTCCCCTTTAAAAGAATTTCATCCCCGAAATTACTAAGGTAGAAAGAACGCTGTAGCCCATTATTTTTATAAAAAATATTAAACTTAAAACTCGGTTTTATTTCCAAAACTAATCTATTCAAAAATTTTCTAACATCTTAAATTTTGGAAAAGATTTGGTAGAGTCCCCCCTATACGGAGGGACTTCTGCAATACGCGGGTTCAAGGAATATATATACATCGACCAACACAGTTGGAAAATGTAACGACCTGAGTTTTGGCGATCCTGGTTATCGACATAAACTCAACGTCGACTATCCAAGCATCGGGAATAACGGATAGTTAATGAAAGAAAATATAGGGTGAGAATAGATAAGATAGAAAATAAGAATAGAAGAAGGAGAAGAACATCACAACATCAGAGTAAACACGAATCTCACAGCAGAACGAATAAATATAATTCATAACATAACTTTGAAATAAAACAGTATCTGTATACAATACCATTATTAGAGTATAACACTTACAACACAGCAGAAATAACAATAGCTATATAATCCTGAAGCCTCCTGCTCCATCTCTTCAAGTATCTGTAACATCCTGACAACTTGACTGTCCGTACAAAATTGAGCACCCAAGAGTTTAGGGAAAACAAAACAAAATAAACTCTGGGTCAGTCATGTGACTGGTGTGAGTAAACACCAATCATTTGTTTAACTTTTAAAATCCTTTCTAAAGAAATGATAATCGTAAGACTGATCCACACATAAACACGGATGGTTTTTACCTTACGATAACCCAAAACATTTCTTTAAAATCAATACTCTTCTGATATTATAATAATGTCTAAATCAAATAAATAGCAATCTAGTGGAAATGCTTTCATCTCACGTTCCACGTATATTATATACAATCAAACACCGCGGGCGCTTATTGGGTAATGGATTTCCAACTATGACAAGGTATGGAACCACCTTCAAATCAGTGTACTCTAAAAGCGATACACTGGAGTTCAACAAGAACATCTTGTAACTCGGCCACACATGACCGACCATTCATTTCGCTTGAATGTTCCGAATATATTGTCACCTTATGGTTGTTATACCAACATAACCATTCCCGGGAGATACATAATCGAAAGAAGTAACAAATATGAATATTCTCTAGATGGTGACAATATACCCTACTTGGGTGCGACCCACTTAGCCATGTTGCCTGCCGATTTATGTCATTTCCCAGTTGATGAGGCTTGAGGTCATAACGTATCTTTTAACAAATCACTCCTTCATTTACTTTGAATACCACATCGTCATACCCGTCAAATCACAAATTGATTCCCCTAAAAATACCATGGGTATAAGCTAAGAGAAACGAATTCCTCCGCCACCAACGTAAATACGTTTGAAATGATTAACTTACGCGATCTACCAGATATACTCTATCATACATTCATCCATTCAAGTTATCCTAGGACTAGACAATCCAAAGGAATTATTCTGTAAATCCATCTTAGGCAATTTCTACCTAGGATTTACTGAACAGCCCTTGCATAACTCCGTCTTCAATTATCTTCATCATATTTGATCACAAAGCTAACGCCCATACAGAGTGGTTTTCAAATAATGAATCTGATCCCGGTCTCTCCGTATTGACTACGGAAAAATGGTCAAGAACTTTGATAGTTGATGATTTAACTATCAAAGAAAAACATGTGTACAAACAACGATCGTATTCCCAAATGGAAATCTTACCGATTAATCGTCAATCAGCATTTATTCATTTCCCCATTTCTCGTTTCCATATATTCATCAAATCCTTATTTTCTAATTTAGAAAAGATACGTTATTAACTTTGGAAAACGTTTCCATTTTCTGATTCATGCATCACTATCTTCCCACATCTATCAATCTCAAACTGTAAACTAGTAAGAGAACAACCCCTTACGTCTTAATCTCGAAGGCCGAAACCGACATCAGATCAATCCCCAGACAGCCGTTCAACTTAACTAATCTCCAGTCAGTTTCTAATTCCTTTAACTCCATTTTAACCCTATTTCCTTTATAAATATTTTATTTGCAAAATATTTACTTTAATCTAATCTTTCACATAGAATGTGAATAATATTTCTTTATATAATTCCATTTGGTTTCCAAATAATTTCCTTTATAATTCTATTTATTTCCTATAATTATTTCCCTTTTCAACATCCTATTTATTTCATACAAATCCTTTTATATAATTCTATTCATTTTATATAAATCCTTTTATATAATTCTATTTACTTTCTAAACTAATAATTCTATTTATTTTTCCAAATTAATATTTCCTTTAATAGTTATATTTTCCAGTATTTGTTTTCCAAAATGACCTTTTATAATATCCTATTTATTTCATATATAAATATTTCATTTTCAATATTCACTTTGAAAAATTCCTTTTACATTACAGTATTTCATACGGTATTTAAAATACCAATTAAACAGATCAGTGTCATCATAATCAATCACATATTATATATCACATAATATATCACAATATATGAAAACAAACAGTATTATAAATACCGAGGAATCCAGTTGGATCCCTCCAACCTGTTTCCCTGCATCAGAGATGTTAAACAGTATAAATACATCGATTTCATTTCAACATGAAATATTTTGATAAACAGAATCAATATTTGATTAACGATTTGTATATATATCGTTATCTATAATTTCAACCAATACATCAGCAATTCAACCAAACAATCAACACACAGCAATCAGTCATCATTTATCAATACTAGATTATATTTTTAAAAATATAAACTGTACAGAGTTAGTGAGATTTACTCACATTGGACAATCATCGTTAAATAAAGATAACAGTCGATTGATTCTGACTGACAATTTATTTTGCTATAAATTGTAACGAGCTCCAATTCACTCCCAGTCAATCTCATCGTGTAGTCACCGCCCATACGATCCCGACGGATCTTGTTTCGCTGAAAACCGATATCGTATGATAAAGTTATTCAATTTCGAAGTTTATAAACATTTAAATTAAACTAAATTAATTTCCCTTGTATAAAATTGGGCCCAACCTTTTACTCTTGGCCCAAACCCAAATTACTTTACTAGACCCGCTCTTTCTTTTGCTTCTTCCCCGAAGTGAAAAAATCTGACTCCAGCTCCTAATAAACACCATTAGCCGATCTTTCAAGCCCTACTACTCCTTCGAAAATTCACGAATTCATATATTTAGATCACCACCGAGATCCTCATCTACTACTCAGCGCAACCGTAACAAAAGGAATGAGCTCGACGCCCTCCTCCCAAATTCGTCGAACAACTTCAACTCGATATCATAGGGCTTCGCGACATTTTTTTGTCTCCAAAATCCCCAAAAAAATCATACTAGATGCTAAATCCACCTCCAAACATGAAAACGATGTTCATTTCAACCATCGATGCTTCTATAACTCGAACACAGGGACCCTAGCTGCGTTGTATAAACACAACGACGACGATACCAGGTTCGAGTACTGTAAAACTCATATGAGGACGAAGCGGATGATCTTAGGAACCCAAACGTACATATAGATTGATTTATAGAATTTAGTTTGATTTGTCTTGATTTTTACATCTCACGATTTTTCTCTGAAGAACAAGTAAAAGAATGGCGGAATATTTTGTTGACCAAGGAAGATAGAAATTAGGTTTAGAGGAAGGTAGGGTATTTATAGGATATGTATTTGGCTTGTAGAAGAAGCTTCATCAATCTTTTTATATTAATTTATATTCATATGCTATTTGGATTTGTTCGTAAAAATTCCTGTGATCACATACGATACCTAAAAATCATGAAAATAGACATGCAACTACAGTTCGACATTATGGACCCAACGAAACTTGTTTCGTCGAATTCCATGTAACGACCCGTATTTTTAGCCATTTTTATTTTGAACATTTAAATTGGTTTTAAGTGTTGTGTTGATAATTTAAAAAGGACTTTATAATGAATTTATTTATAAAACGAAGTTTGAACGTATAATTTATAATATAATATAAAACGAGCTCGAAATCGCGCGGCAGTTCTTAATATGGAGTTTTGAACTTCAACTGAGAATACAGGATCCGATATAAGTCAGATTTCTGCGAAACAAGAAATGTTCGGACCCATTCGACTATATTTTTTCTAATGGAAGAGAAAAATCGAGTTTTCATGTTGTAGATTTTGTTTTATATGTAAATCAAATATTTAAATAGTCGCTGTAGAATCGTTATGGACCACAACAGTTTAGTTAATATAACTAGAGATTGGTTACGAATTTGGACGATATTCTTTTGAGACGTAGTTATAATTTAATTTTTAGAATTTTACTGTAATTTTTAATTTATTAAATACGCAACTTTTTTACTTGAAGTATTTTGCACCCTATATCAATATTTTGGGGATTCATAATATAAGTTAAACTACCGATATTATTATATTTTTGGGATCATGACACATCGCTCATCACGATCGTACTTTTATTTTTGTCTGTAACAATTGTAAGTAAACAAAATTCTATGCATTCGGTACCAGATTAATGATCGACGCTAGTCTATGAATTAGAAAAGCGCGACATTTGTAATAAATTCTGCAAGCATACAGGTGTGTAGCATACAGGTCGAACACAGGGAGGTTTAATTAAAAATCATTTTTTTTTCTTGGGCGTGTTAGACGAAGCTGGAGGTTGATTTTTTCGCAAAGCAAAATAAAAACTGAAACTACGAATAAAAGATGCAATTGAATTCACTACAGATTCGAATCTAATCGGGTCTGTAATAAATTCAATGATTAAAATAAAATAGAACACTGGAAATAAAATTGCAGAAAAGAAATCAACAACTGAAAATAAAAACTAGGATTACCGCTGAATCTAATCAGACGGTCAATCACTAGTAAGAAAAATAGAAGCAATAGCAAATTGTGTTCTAGAAAATCTAATTGACTAGACAACACAATAAGCCATGAAAATAAAATGCAGAAAGAAAAGAAAGCTTTATTACGACTGAAAGAGAGTACAGGAGAATGAATGATTTTACAATGGTTACAATCACATATTTATAGATGAGAATGGGAAAACCCTAATTAGGTCTATGAATAAATGGGCCTCCTCATTCATGAATATCTCTTGCCTTCCTTGACTAACTTGATTGGAGAAAATCTGGGCATATCATGGTAAATATTTTCCATATCTTTTAATTTTCCCATGTGGCTTGATTGATAGAAGATTGCATCTAATTAATTCTTCCAAACAAGGACGCTTATCAGACTCCAAAGGCAATATAAGATAAAATCTTCAAAATTGATTTTTCTTCTTGGCAACAATTCAATCAGCAATTCTTCTAATTGAAATTGAATGATTTGAATTTAATTCCATGATAAGAATATGGCTATTGCTGAAATGTTAATTGGTGCACATCATAAATACATACACATGAATATGTGTATGTATATATAACATAACACTAATCCAGATATTTCTCAAAGCAAAGGGCCAGTGTGAACGCGCTCCGTTTCTTAGGTAAAAAGTGAGCTTGACGGGGTTCGAACTCAGGTCACTCAGCACCAATTCCTATGCCTTTACCAGTGAGCTACTGCTTCTTTTGCAATTGAAATGAATTTGATGTGAGGAAGTAGCTCTTTCTTGTAGTTGGCCTTTGATTTGAATTGAAGGAGGCATTTCTTGACATCCTGTAAAATCATACAAAAGTAACCAAAGTATCATTTATTTACAAAAGATAAAGCATAAGAGTAATAAAATAAACACTTTTCAGTGTCAATCAAGTACCCCCACACTTATCTTTTACTCGTCCTAGAGTAAAACAAAAGAATGAAAACTAACTAGATAGGTCGCACTTTCGTAGGAAACACGATTGCATTGAGCGTATGCAACAAGCCGTTAAACCTCTAGGTGTCCCTAGTAGGACGAGTGGTGTCTCGTGAGGGTTTTCAGCGGATACTACCCTCAAAATCCAAATGCAGTATGCTATGATTCTAATGAAACTACATGAATGCAATGGACATATGCAAATAAAAACGAAAAAATAAAAGCACGACTTGTTTCAGGAAAGTGGTACAACAAATTAAGTTAACAATTTCTAGTCAGTTGATTTTATTTTAGATACCTCGACTTGTCACAAATTTTCAATATAAATCAAGTTTTCAAATGTTAATTTCCAGTTTGGCCAGTTAGTTCGGTCGATAACATAGTGCAGCCATGAAATAAATTCTTAGTTTGCTTGGCACAGTTTGCAAAGTGGTATTCTAATTTTCTCATGTATGGCTAGTCAAATCAATAAGGTCAAGAAGTGTTTGGGTATCATCGCTTATTCTTTATTCTATAAAAATTTAAGATTTATGATTAAGTACATACACCTAACTAAAAAGACCAAGGCTTACCACCCATGCACTGCCTCGCGGACTAACGGAGAGTAGGTAAGGAGCTTGGCGGATTGTGCAGGCCGACTTTGACTTTGTCAACAACGTGTCGGTAATCCTTAGGTGTCCAATCTCATAAAATGAGACCAAGATATTCCAACTTTGACTTTGTCAACAACGTGTCGGATAGAGTTTGGCGGGTTTGCACACCAACGCTCGATATACAAGCAATGTTGGATACCCTTGGAATACTATTATTATTATTATCGAAAATATAAGCACAAAAGAGAGTTACGCGAATTCAACTTAACACAACTTAGTTTTAAAGATTTGACAAGCCATTATAAGTACTTTAAATCCTCCACTTATTTAAACAAAGTCTACAATATAGAATAGATTTCATGGCCATCACCTAAGAATCTCCCTATGTACCGGTTGCACTATTATCCCTCAAAATTTACTTTTCATTATATTTCTTATTCGATCTAAGTTGAGAGAAAAAAATACTATCAACTGGCTAAAAATTGTAAACTTATTTTGTTGTATCAATTGAAAATGAGTCATATTTTCCAAAAAAAAAAAAATTTATGGTATGTTACTACAATCTAAAATGTATGATGGTCCTACTTAAATGGCTGAAAATAAAAAGAAATAAAAACAAAGAAATATGAAAATGGATGAAATGCAGACTCCCCCCCACACTTAATTCAGACAGTGTCCCAACTGTCTAAGGCAGAAAAACAAAAATAAAATTAAAAAAAAATGAAAAAGAAAAATAAAAGAAGAAGAACGTGTACCACCTGATTTCATGGTGGATGATCATGCAGATCGATAGAGTCGTCTTCGTCATATTGCTCGAATTCCAAAAATGGTTTCAGTCGTTGACCGTTTACTTTGAATACTTTTCCATCCCTAGGATTTTCAATTTCAACCGCTCCATGAGGGTATACTGTTTTCACGACATAAGGTCCAGTCCATCGAGATCTGAGTTTCCCTGGAAACAAGTGAAGTCTAGAGTCGTATAAAAGAACTTTTTGACCTATGTTGAATTCCTTACGAAGTATGTTTTTTTCGTGTTGGGCTTTGGTTCTTTCTTTGTAGATTTTCGCATTTTCATACGCCTCATTTCTTAATTCCTCTAGTTCAGAAATTTGTAACTTCCTGTGTGAGCCGGCTTTTTCTAAGTCAAAGTTCAAAAATTTTATGGCCCAAAGAGCACGATGCTCTAATTCAAGAGGTAAGTGACAGGCCTTTCCAAAGACTAATCGATATGGTGACATCCCTAGATTGGTTTTATAAGCAGTGCGAAAAGCCCAAAGTGCATCAATCAGTTTTACAGACCAATCTTTTCTATTGGAATTCACGGTTTTCTCAAGAATTTGTTTGATTTGTCTATTGGAAACTTCTACTTGTCCACTAGTTTGTGGATGGTAAGGTGTTGACAGCTTGTGTGTGATTGAGTATTTCTTGAGCAAGGACTCAAAAGCACGATTACAGAAATGAGTGCCATTATCGCTAATGATAGCTCGAGGTGTGCCAAAGCGTGAAAAGATGTTTTCTTTGAGGAATTTGACAACAACCTTGTTGTCATTGGTTTTGGTCGGAATGGCTTCAACCCATTTTGAGACATAATCTACTGCAAGCAAGATGTAAAGATTCCCAAATGAATTGGGGAATGGTCCCATGAAGTCGATGCCCCAAACATCGAATAACTCAATCACTAAAATGGGGTTGAGAGGCATCATGTTTCGCTTAGAGATTCGCCCCGTTCTTTGACATCGCTCACATTTAGAGCAAAATTCGAAAGCGTCACGGAAGAGTGTGGGCCAATAAAAACCTCTTTGCAAAACTTTTGCAGCAGTTTTTCTTGCTCCAAAATGACCGCCACAAGCATGGTCATGTGAGAAAGAGAGAATACTTTGGTGTTCATGATCGGGCACACACCTTCGAATGATTTGGTCTGGACAGTATTTGAAAAGATATGGGTCATCCCAATAGAAGTTTCGAACTTTTGAGAGAAATTTTTGTTTATCTTGTTTCGACCATTCAGCGGGCATTTGTTGTGTGACAAGATAATTCACAATGTCAGCGTACCAAGGGGTGTTAGAGATCGAAAGGAGTTGTTCGTCAGGAAAATAGTCATCGATTTGGGTGTCGTTATCATTTTCGTGCACAATTCGAGAGAGATGATCAGCTACGACATTTTCAGAACCCTTTTTATCTCGTATTTCTATATCGAATTCTTGGAGAAGAAGGATCCAACGAATCAAGCGGGCCTTGGCATCCTTTTTAGAAAGCAGGTATCGTAGGGCAGCATGGTCAGTGTAAACTATGACTTTGGATCCTATGAGATATGGCCTGAATTTCTCAAGAGAGAAGACAACTGCCAAAAATTCCTTTTCAGTAGTTGAGTAATTCAATTGGGCCTCGTTTAAGGTTTTGCTAGCGTAGTAAATGACTCGAGGAAGTTTATCGATACGCTGACCCAGGATGGCTCCAATAGCAAAATCAGAAGCGTCGCACATAATTTCAAAGGGTTGAGTCCAATCAGGAGGTTGAATGATGGGAGTTGTGGTCAAGAGTGATTTAAGAGTTTCAAAAGATGTTTGGCAATCAGTGGAAAATTCAAACTTTACTTCTTTGGCAAGTAAATTCGAGAGAGGTTTTGAAATTTTTGAGAAATCCTTAATGAATCTTCTATAGAATCCCGCATGGCCAAGAAATGAACGAACATCTTTGACAGACTTGGGAGGAGGTAAATTAGCAATCAAATCGATTTTTGATTTATCGACTTCTAGGCCATCTTTGGAGACGACATGACCTAGAACTATCCCCCTTTTCACCATAAAGTGACATTTTTCCCAATTAAGCACGAGTGATTTCTCCTTACAACGCTTAAGGACGAGTTCTAAATGAGTGAGACATTGGGAAAAAGATGATCCATATATTGAAAAATCGTCCATGAATATTTCCAAGAATTCTTCCACCATATCAGAGAAAATACTCATCATACACCTTTGGAAAGTCGCGGGGGCATTACAAAGACCAAAAGGCATGCGACGATAAGCAAAAGTTCCAAAGGGACAAGTAAAGGTGGTCTTATGTTGATCTTCTAAAGCAACAGGAATTTGGTTATAGCCAGAGTATCCATCGAGAAAACAGTAGTACTCATGTCCCGCTAAGCGTTCGAGCATTTGGTCAATAAAAGGCAAGGGAAAATGGTCTTTTCGTGTGGCTGAGTTAAGCTTTCGATAGTCGATGCACACACGCCATTTGGTTTTGATTTTTGTTGGGACGAGTTCATTACTGTCGTTTTTGATCACTGTGACTCCCGACTTCTTCGGTACAACTTGTACCGGACTCACCCAAGTACTGTCAGAGATGGGATAGATGATGTTATTGTCTAGACATTTGATTATCTCCTCCTTGACCACTTCTCTCATGTTTGGGTTTAATCGCCTTTGAGCCTCACAGGTGGGTTTAGCCTCATCAACTAAATGTATGCGATGTTCCACAATTGATGGGCTAATTCCTTTTATATCGCTAATTTCCCACCCCAAGGCGTCCTTATTTTCCCGCAAGGTATCCAAAAGTTTTTCTTCTTGGTCCTCGGTAAGATCGGAAGCCAAGATTACGGGAAAAGTTTTTGAAGAGTCTAGGTAGGCATACTTAAGGTCTGGTGGCAAGGGTTTGAGGTCTAACTTAGGAAGTTCTTGTGTATCAACATTGGTCAACATTCCTTGGTTAGATTCAGGTGGCGAAGTGTCGGAGTCAAGAATTTTGTTTAGTTCAGAAATGTATTCGAGTTCGTCGAAATCAGGGGTGAAATGGTCAAGACACATTTTCAGGGCTTCAGAAGTGTCACTTGAGGTTTCATCAACTGTGGTTTGAATCATGTCAATTTCATCGATCTCAAAATCCCTAGGTTGTTTGTTGAGATTAAAGATGTTTAGCTTGATGGTTAGGTGCCCGAAGGAGAGTCGAAGCTGACCATTCCTACAATTAATGACAGCATTAGAGGTTGCTAAGAAAGGGCGTCCTAAGATCAATGGTATTTGAACGTTGGGATTTGAGACAGGCTCTGTTTCTAGAACTATAAAATCGACAGGGAAGTAAAACTGCTCGATCTGTATCAAGACGTCTTCGATAATTCCCAATGGCTTTTTGACAGATCGATCGGCTAGTTGAAGTGTGATGTTTGTTGGTTTAATCTCCCCTAGTCCAAGTTGACGATAGACAGTATAGGGAAGAAGATTTACACTGGCACCAAGGTCAAGTAGAGCACGAGAGATATGGGTGTTTCCTATTTTGCAATCAATCGTAGGGCAGCCAGGGTCTTTGTACTTGACTGGGGCAAGATTCGAAAGAACAGAGCTTGTATTTCAGTTAGAAAGGCGGTTTTTGGGACATTGGTCGCACGTTTTTGTGTGCACAATTCCTTAAGACACTTAGCATATTGAGGAATTTGTTCAATGGTGTCTAAAAGAGGAATGTTCACACGGACTTGTTTGAAAATTTCCAGAATTTTATCGAAATTTGCCGCTTTCTTCTTATTATTGAGTCTATGAGGAAAAGGAGCTACTGGTTTTTCGACTCTGTGATGAGTTTCATCATTCGAAGAAAAAGGTTTATCCAAGGGAAGAGAAGGTGGTAAGGTCGTAGAAGATGGAATGTTGGTATTGCCAACATTATTTTTCGAAGGTGGGTCGGGTTTGCCGACACTGGGAGAAGAACTGTTGGGATTGCCAACATTTGAGGAAAATGGAGGTTTAGAAGAATTGGCATTCGAAGCCAATGGGTGATCATCAAGATTAGGGATTGGGGTCGAGTTAGAAGGTTCGTCAGGGTCGTCCACGTTATTATCAATCCTCTTTCCAGATCGAAGGGTTGTAATAGCATTGACTGGATTATGGTTTTCGTCCTCACAAGAATTTACAGCACGAGAGTTATACTTTGGATTCACCTCAGGTTGACTAGGCAATTTTCCCTTCTCATTACTTTTCATAAATTCCTTCATCATATTAAACATTTGGTCGATTTTAGCGTCTTGATTATTTATTTGTTTTTCTAATCGAACAATATCTTGTGATGGTTGAGAAGATTGAGAGGATTGGTTCGATGATTGAAAATTGGGGTGCCTATACGGTTGTTTGGATTGAGGTGCAGCTTGAGAGGTTTGAGAATTGGGGGTGGAGCTTGGTAATTCGGATTGGGAATAAAGGGTTGCATGTGAGATGGGTTTGCCGAATTATTGGGGTTTGAACAAGAAAAGTTTGGGTGGTTCCTCCAACCAGGATTGTACGTGGCTGAGTAAGGGTTATTTTGAGCTATAGCATTGGCTTGGTCCTGAGAGTAGTAGTAGGGTAACCCTTCTCCGGCTTGAGGAGTTTGATTTTCTACGGGAATTTGATTTGGGTCCACGACATGCACTCCTCTAGTAGGAGTACGATTGGGAACGCGAATTGATTCCCATTGCATGTCCTTTTCAGAATAATCTTCTAAGAACCGCCAAGCTTCATCGGCTGTTTTAGACATAAAATCTCCTCCACACATTGATTCTAGTTGAGTTTTAGATTGATAGTTAAGTCCTTCATATACAATTTGACACAAGTTGTCTTTTAGAATTCCATGATGAGGACAACTATACAGTAGTTGGTTGAATCTCTCAAAATATTTTGAAAAAGTTTCCCCCTCATTTTGACAAAATTGATTTATCTCAGTTCGGATTTTGAGAGTTTTATGGAAAGGGAAAAACTTTTTCAAAAATGCAGTGACAAATTCATCCCAACTTCTTATGGAATGTTTTGGAAGAGAATTTAGCCATCTTTTAGCGCTTTCAAGTAGTGCAAATGGGATTAGCCTTAGCTTGATCGATTCGTTAGACAATTGTTGCATTTTTGTTGTGGACGCATACAATTCAAATTCACTCAGAAATTCATAAGCATTTTCAGACCCAGTAAATTTTGGTACCCCTTGAATAAAGGAATGTTTCAACTCAAAATTGTTTCCTTCAGCTGGTGGAAAAACGATGACAGAGGGTTGGACGGTCCTAGTTGGATAACATCGTTCACGAAGAGATAAGGGTCTATCCATCTGAATATTGAGATTTTGAAAATTTTGATTCAGATTTTGAAAATTTTGATTCATTTGATTGTGATCTATCTCGTTTTGAAAGTTTGGGTTTATTGGATTATGGTTCATCTCGTTTGAAAATTTTGGTTTATTTGAGAACCCCTGGGAGAGTTGTGAACACCTTTTTCACTCATTATTGTTAGATGCAAGCACAGAAATCAGCTACAATGAAATTTTCTGTCCTTAATAGCTCCTAACCCAAAATTATATAGTGACACGTTTGATTACTTAGATCAAAAGATTTCTTAGCCAGTTAACGGGCAGAAGTTATCGGTGCACCAGGAATCACCCTAGCAATGCAGCCGAAGGTTTAAGTACCTTCAGAGTAACAACCGATATAATATTTACGAATCACCGTAATATTTATAAACGGTTATTTCTCTGCCGTAGTCTGGGCACCAAGAAATAATTCGTTCTAAATGAATCAACTGTCAAAATACAATTAAGCCCTAGATGAGCCCGTGACTCCCTTAAGTCCAACGTCTAACCGTTATTATTAGTCAGATTCTACGATGAAATGCAATTTGTGGGCTAAGGAAAGGGTGATGAAATCCCTCACCTTATGTGAATTGGGGTATTGCCCTTAACAGAATGAATAAAAATTGCAGAAATAACAACAATCACACAAATCAATTGCAGAAATTAAAAATTGTACATTCAAAGCCGCTGCCCCTGCAGAAAATTTTACAACAATTTTCGATATTTTTTTTTTCTTTTTGCAGCAGAGCACCTGTAGAGTTTAAAAAATTTCTCACCTTGATCGGCAGTCCTCCAGTGATATTGGGAAGCGCTAGCGCGTTCACACCCCACTTGGTGTGCAACCGCTCCAACAATTCAAACCAACTGTTTGCAAATCCGGCGTCCTTTGAATTCCTTTTCTGTTGGTTGACACTTTTTCACTTTGGTCCTTTGAATTGCTTGGAACCTTTTTTTTTTAACAGAAAAGAAATAAGATTGCAAATTGCAAAATGAAACTAGAGAGAAGGAAAAAAAAAACTACTACTAAAATAACAGGATGATTCAAAAAGTCAGAATTCAGTCAACGCGACTCAAACAAAAACAAAAGAACTATCCAAACAAAGAGAACAAAAACTAAAACAACATGCGATCAACTCCAAAGAAAACAACAAATAACTCGACAAAACAAATAACTCGCAAAAAAAAAAAGAACAAACAAAACAACAAATCTCGCAAACAAATAACTCGGCGTGGCTTACTAATTAGAAAAGAAAACAAAAGTGAATTCAAAGCCTACACTATTGTCAAACACAACCAATATGCATTTTCCCAATTTAGACAAAACGCCCCTACCAATTTCAGAAAGGCATCAACTTACGCCAAAAAGATGAACAAATATTTGCAAAACAATCAAAGTACCCCTGTTTTATTTTTCTAAACAAACGCACCCCTTGTTTTAAATTCGCAACTCCCCTCTCTCTCTCTCTATTTTTTTTCTTTCAGACTCGATTATCAAAAATCGAGAGCCAGGTCTTTGAATTGGGTTTCAGAAGGGTTGATTGTGAAGCAGGGCTCGGAGAAGGAGCTTTGTAGCTCAGATCGGACGTTCGATGTTGTAGAAGGGTTTCGGTTTGAGGTGTTCTGGTTGAGGAATCGCGAATGGGAATTCGGTGATGGAGTGAGTTGGATTTTGGGCGCGGATGGGATGATTTGGATTTGTGGATCTCGAAGTGAGGAGGGGGACGGTGGAAAGGAGATCTGGCAGGGTGGTTTGTGCTGTGTTGTTTGCGTCTGAAGGCTGATGAAGTGTGGGGGTATTGGTTGTATGTGAAGGTTTGATGAAGGTGTATTTCACTGGAGGGTGTTGTTTTTGTAGATCTGGATTTTGTGATGATGGTCTGGAAGATGGTATGATCGGGTAATGAAGGGGAAACAGTCGGAGTTTGCGGTGATGTACTGTAATGGGATGAATGGGATGAACGTTGTTTGTGCGTGACTAGGATTGGATGAACGGTGGTGTACAAGGTGGATGTGAATTCAGGAAATTTGGTTTCTAGAGTGGACGTGGGAAGATGGGGAAAATTGGATGGTTGCGGTGGACGAAGGGAGATGGTGGTGCTGTAATGAATATATGAATTTCAGAAGAGGTTCTGATGACTTTGTGGTGGCCGGGAATGAATATAAATTTGTAACAGAGAAGAAGTGGAAAGAAATTTTGTGATTTTTTTTGTTTTTTTTAGACTTGAAAAGAAGGCAGAATTTGTAGAAGAGAAGAAGGAGATTTAGAAATAAAACGGGAAAGACAAAAGAAAAAGTAGCAAGATTTTTTTTTCATTTTTTTTCCCTTGTTTGTGAGACTTGGAAGAGAAAGAAATACAAGATTTCAGAAAGGGAATTGAAAAAAAGAAGGAAATCAAAGAAAATAGGCAATTTTTTCTTTATATAAATATATACAAGAAAACAAAAAGGAAAAACAAACAAAAACTAACACGAATCGGAAATTAAATAAATAATAAAATTTAATCGTTACCTCCCCGGCAACGGCGCCAAAAACTTGATCGACGCTAGTCTATGAATTAGAAAAGCGCGACATTTGTAATAAATTCTGCAAGCATACAGGTGTGTAGCATACAGGTCGAACACAGGGAGGTTTAATTAAAAATCATTTTTTTTTCTTGGGCGTGTTAGACGAAGCTGGAGGTTGATTTTTTCGCAAAGCAAAATAAAAACTGAAACTACGAATAAAAGATGCAATTGAATTCACAACAGATTCGAATCTAATCGGATCTGTAATAAATTCAATGATTAAAATAAAATAGAACACTGGAAATAAAATTGCAGAAAAGAAATCAACAACTGAAAATAAAAACTAGGATTACCGCTGAATTTAATCAGACGGTCAATCACTAGTAAGAAAAATAGAAGCAATAGCAAATTGTGTTCTAGCAAATCTAATTGACTAGACAACACAATAAGCCATGAAAATAAAATGCAGAAAGAAAAGAAAGCTTTATTACGACTGAAAGAGAGTACAGGAGAATGAATGATTTTACAATGGTTACAATCACATATTTATAGATGAGAATGGGAAAACCCTAATTAGGTCTATGAATAAATGGGCCTCCTCATTCATGAATATCTCTTGCCTTCCTTGACTAACTTGATTGGAGAAAATCTGGGCATATCATGGTAAATATTTTCCATATCTTTTAATTTTCCCATGTGGCTTGATTGATAGAAGATTGCATCTAATTAATTCTTCCAAACAAGGACGCTTATCAGACTCCAAAGGCAATATAAGATAAAATCTTCAAAATTGATTTTTCTTCTTGGCAACAATTCAATCAGCAATTCTTCTAATTGAAATTGAATGATTTGAATTTAATTCCATGATAAGAATATGGCTATTGCTGAAATGTTAATTGGTGCACATCATAAATACATACACATGAATATGTGTATGTATATATAACATAACACTAATCCAGATATTTCTCAAAGCAAAGGGCCAGTGTGAACGCGCTCCGTTTCTTAGGTAAAAAGTGAGCTTGACGGGGTTCGAACTCAGGTCACTCAGCACCAATTCCTATGCCTTTACCAGTGAGCTACTGCTTCTTTTGCAATTGAAATGAATTTGATGTGAGGAAGTAGCTCTTTCTTGTAGTTGGCCTTTGATTTGAATTGAAGGAGGCATTTTTTGACATCCTGTAAAATCATACAAAAGTAACCAAAGTATCATTTATTTATTTACAAAAGATAAAGCATAAGAGTAATAAAATAAACACTTTTCAGCGTCAATCAATTAACTTTAAAAATAAATATACATGCCATGTTGAATCAACTACAGCCTAGTTTGCAAATCAAGCTACGTTTCAAATGCCTAACCTATTCCTTCAAAGTAGCCGCATATATAGTTTATCGGTTCACATGCCTGTTCTCTGCACCTGGAACACCACTCTATTTGTTCAGATCCATAAAAACTGAAAGGTACGAATAAATAAACATAAATAATTTTTTTTTCCATTTGCAAAACCCTGCTCGTCAAGTTTTCTCGGAACTGTTCTCTCCACGATTCTAAACCCTGCGCGTCAAGCAAATGAAAGCCGTGCACCTCACGCTGTTACATACCGTGTCTCCCACGCTATTTTTTTAAATACTGGTACTTGGTATCTCGATTATTTTTTCCCCATCTTCAGACAAAGAAAAATCTGAAAACCTCATAAATCAATTAAAATTTGTGAACTAAACGAAAAGTCTCGGCTTTGGATCCATTTAAATCATATATGAAAGAGCTGCATCATGCACCAAGGTAAAGAACGGAGTGGGTATTCGAGATCCTCGGAGGACGACGCACCTACTGGGAGTATTTCGTGACAACTGGATCTGAAATTATTCGCACTCTTTGTTTTATACTTTGTCTAGGCCGACCTGGCCTGCGAGGTGGGGAAACAAGTTGCTGGCGAGAGCAATAGGGAGGGAGCGGTAGAAGAGAAGAGGTCTGATGGAGTTTGGTGCCATTTCGTGAAGTAACCGGAGGATAAACTTGCGGAAGGGGTAGTTTGATGTGGTTGAACACAGATTGTCTGAAACGTGATCTATATTTTGAAGAGAAGTGGTGTAGTTTGGGGAAGAGGGCACCAGGTTATTTTTTCAGGGAAGGAGCGTGAGTACGTGTACATTGAAGGAGTCATCACGCTGATTTTCTGTTGTAAGGATAACCAGAACGTTGTGACAGTTTTGGGTATTACGCTGTGCTGAGGAGTTCCTGAAGGTAAAAGACTAAAAGCAAAGGCGTTGGTAAATGAAGTATTAGCTTGTACCGTTAGTATAAATGAGGAGAGAAATTTGATTTGTGAAAAATTACCATGATATTACTGAAGGAAGTGAACGGTGGAAGCTGGGTGTGCACTGTGAAGGAACATAGGGCATGGAGTTTCAGTTATACAGGATCAGCAAGTGTTTGAAAAACATTATTGAGGAGAGAGATTACGGTGATTGTCTTGTATATTTTTGGGTGGTAAGTTCGAACAGTGGTTAGTTGCTTTTTCTGGAAAGATAAAATGATGGCATGTGAAATTCTTTTGGTGGTGACGAGATACTGGAGAATGAAGGACTAAAGGGGCGTAAATTTCAAACATGGGTATGGTTTCATTAAGGAAACAAGGAAGTGCAGAAAGAAAATGTTAAGATAATGAAAGTGAAAAGTAGCAGGGAGCAAAGTTGCGCAAATCACAGATTATGGGATTTGAGGATCATGCTTTCATTCATTTGAAGGAGAAGACCCTATTGGATTGTTTCCTTTGACCAGGTAGAAGCAATGTCTAGATGAAGAGAAATGAGCAGAGCTGAAAAGTAATTAACGTGAATCAGATGTAAACGGTTATGTGGGAATTGCAGCAAGGAGATCTACATTGTAAAACTGATGTGGAGCTACATGAATTTCGTGAAAAAATCAAACACCTGTTTGATTTTAAACAAAATAAAAGCAGAATCTTCAACTGCGAAACAAGGTGAGCAAACTCACTAATTCTACCTCGTTTATACTTTTTATATAAAGGAGTTTTAAATTATTTATAGAAATTTTATACCATGTGATGGTTGTTTGGATGAATGGTTGGTAAAATTAGTTGAAATGGTTGATATATTTACATCGTTGATCATTAATTCTGTTCACCATGATATTTCACATTGATGTGATATTATTTATGTTGATTAACGTCTGTGGGTGCAGGAAAACAGGTTGGAGGGATCCAACTGGATTCCTCAACATTTATGTTACGGTGTTATTTATTTGTGCTATATGATGTGTTATTGATTATGTTGTGTTTGAACTACCTTGGACCTAAAATGTTAGTTTTTAAAATACCGAAAAAATGAATTTATATAGAAAAGAAAATTTGAGTTTAAAAAAAAGAAAACTTATTTCCAAAATAGAAATTAAATTAGTTTAATGGACTTGAAATAGAGACTCGTTTAGATGGATAAACGAGTAGTTGATTATAAACAATGTATATAAATGGAATAAAATTTTAAAATTTGGAAACTGAATTCAAATAATGATTGGAAGTAGTTAATTAGATAACAATATTTTGAGTCGGCCAAGTCAACCATTCTAATTAAATTGATTATTAAATGAATTTGTTTCAATTAAATTGATAAGTATTGTTTCGACAAACAGTTGTTGAAAATTAATGAAGTTATAAGGATAACAAATCCTTATTTGATTATGTTTGAAACTAATCGTCGAGTAGAAAATTATTAGTAACGTTAATAAGTAGAGTAATAACCTTTGAAAGAATTAACCATTTATATTTGACTAATAATGAAGTAAACCACTTTTACTGTGGTTAATATTAAACTATTAATTACTAAAGCGATAATTTCTTAATTGGAATTAAATTAAGAAGTTTTTTCCAGATTTGGTTGAATCCCTTCCAAAATATTTTGTAAATGGGTTTCATTATAAATCCAAATACATAAACGAAGTTTATAAAGGAAATTTAAATAACTTGTGTTGCTATGCAAAGTATGGATCTTTTAAGCGATAAGGATTTGTAACCAAAGGGTTTAGAAGGTGAAATCAAATTTGAGAATTTAATCTTGGAATACCAAAAAGTGAATTTGGAATTTGAAGTAACCTAAAATGGTAGGTAAATTCCGAAGTTTGGAATATAAATCGAATATAGATTATTCGAGAGAGGGTTATTTATTGGAATTCGATTATATCGAATTTAGGAAAGTAGTTATTTTTACTTTCCATTTTGAATCAAATTTAATTAATTAATTATTTACTTATTAATTGAAATTAATAAGTACAAGTTATATTTTTGTACCAAATATTTGTAAACAGCGATTATAACTCTACCGTTATAATCAATGTTTCCCCGTAAAGGAAATGGATTCTTAGATTGATTCTGAGAGTCACGAAAGAGAGGTTTGTTTGAAGTTGTGAGTTTTGACTATTTCAAGGTTGAGAATGTGGTTCAATTAATTATACCCTAACTTGATTGGCTTCATGATTGATGGGGGAATGGTTAAGGTTCGATAGGGAACATGGTTCGTTAATAAATGATTAATGGTTTGAGTATAATAACGATGTTTTATAACATCGCGTAATTTGAAATATTTTCCCCAAATAAAATAAGAGATATTTTCTACGCATAGAAAATGAAATGAACTGGTCAACGAGGAAATAAGAAATGAGAATTTGGAATGATAATTAAATAAGAAATTAATTAAAAAGGGGCCCAGTGTTGTTTGATGCTTGATCGGTAGGATTTCCAATTGGAAATAGGACCGTTGATTGTATGGGTGTTTCTTTGACAGTTAAATCACCAACTATCAAAGTTTTATTTTATTTTATACCTCCGTTATCAGTATGGAGAGACCGGGATCAGATTTAATATCTGAAACCCACTCTGTATTTATATAAGCGTTACGTATCAACGTATGTAGAAGAAATTTTGAAGATGGAGTAAAATGTAAGGGTTGTTCTGTTAACCCTAGGTAGAAGATGGATTAATAGAACGGTGCCTTCGGTTTGTCCAGACCCAATACAACTTGTAAGGACGAGTGCCTGACAGAGTACGTTGATTCCTTCAAACGTACAAAATTGGTGGCAAAGAAGGGAAACTTCTTTAGCCTAACAAATATGAGTATTTTTGTGGGAATTAATTAGTGATTTCCGATGGATCTGACGATGTGGCATTCAAAGTGAATAGTGGCCAGATATTTTGGAAGATAATTCAAACCTCAAGCCTCACAACCGGGAATTGACAAAAATCGGGCAAGCAGCATGGCTATGTGGGTCGCTCCCATTAGGATGTATAATCACCTATCTAGAGAAATTCCATTTACTTCTTAAATCTATCGATGCTGTCCCTTTTGGGAAACGGTTGCTAATCCCAACCGTTGGTGATATACATTCGATACACTCAAGCGAAATGAGTGGTCGGTCATGTATGGGCCGGGTTGCAAGATGTTCTTGTTGAACCCAGTGTATTTGCCTCTAGAGATACACTATCGGCAGGTGGTCCCATACCTTGTCATGTTGGAAATCCAATCTCCAATAAACGCCCTGCGGTTTTTGATTTTATATTATATATGGAGCGTGAGATGCAAGCGTTCCGCTAGATTTCTATTTATTTGATGTAGACATTATTATAATATCATCGGATTTGATATCAAAAATATTTTTGGTTATCGTAAGGTAAAAACCATTTGTGTTTATGTGTGGATCGGTCTTACGATTATCATTTCTTTTAAAAGGATTTTGAAAGTTGAACAAATGGTTATAGTTTACTCACACCCGTCCCATGACTGACCCAGAGTTTATTTTATTTGTTTTCCCTAAACTCTTGGGTGCCCAAATTTGTACGGGCAGTCAAGTAGTCGGGGTTTTACAGATTCACTTGGAGGAGTTTGAAGCAGAAGGCTTCACCAGTTAGCTATAGACTATCATATTTTCCGCTGTGTCCTATGTTGTATCTGGAAACAGGTGTTGATAACTGTTCCAGGAATAACTGTTGTGTCCTGATAATGGTATGTATATACTGTTGCTGATTTATATTTCAAAAGTTATGTTATCTAATATATTTTATTCGTTCCGCTGTGTGTTTGTGATCTTCGTCTCTCTTATATTCTAATATTTCTTTCTTTCTATTTCTCATCTTATAACTTCTTTCTTATAATGATTCGTATTTCTGTGTCATTTGGTTTGGACGTGTGGTGTTATTAGTCAACTCAAATGGTACGAAAATCCGGGCTATTACATTCCGACTTCGCTTCCTCACACAGCGTATTTTTAAAGGTCTAATTATCGACTGTTTTTCACATTAAAAATCCGCACGGCCACATACTGACTCCAAAAATCACAGAAATTGAAATCTAACAATAATCTAATATTCCGGATCCAACAAAATTAGTTTTGTCGAAAACGGAGGTCATTTGCAGAAACAGCTATTTTTACAGCTCAAAATAAACCAATTTAAATATTAATTTATTTAAAAACAATTCAATTTAATATTAATAAATTAATATTATTGTATATATTCACACTAGAATATCATACAGCTCCAATTGGATTTATAACTCGATATTCAAATCCCGATTTGAACCGATATTCAATTTATATTGAAAAATTGATTTATAATATATATAAATCGTTATAAATTATAAAGGAATTCCATAGCGACTTTTCAAAAATTTGATTTGGACATAAATCAAAACCTACATAATGAAATCCCGATTTTTCTCTTCCATTAGAAAAATATACTTCACCAGCTCCGAACGTTTCTTGTTTCACAGAAATCCGATTTAAAACGGATTCTGTATATTCAGTTGAAGTTCGAATCACCAAATTACGAACTGCAGCGCCATTTCGAGCTCGATTATAATTATAGTATAATTATATGTTCAAACTGTCATTATTCAAATATATTCATTATTCTAATTCAAATTCTAAGATGAATTAAATTTTTTAAATTGTCCACTTCACATTATATTGTCAATTCACTATTTCCGACTATCTCGGAATTAAATATATTATTCTATTATTTAAATTAATTAAATATTCAATATTATTTAATTAAACAACCCCTTTAATTCTCTAAATCACTAATTAAATAATTAAATTAATTAATTATTATACCATAAAAATACGGGTCGTTACATTTTTCCCCCCCTTAAAATAATTTCGTCCTCGAAATTGCCGAGGTAGAAAACAAGCCCTATTAGCTGGGTTAAAATTATTTGTTTTCTTCTTAACTTCAGTTTCAACTGAACAAATAAACTTCAATTAAAATATTTATTAATTCTTATTAACGAAAATTTTCAAAATTCCTGAAAATTTTCTAACACCTTAACTTTTCAAAAAATTTCGCTAGCACATCCTTTGTACTGGTCAATAGCTCAAACTCCAACTCGCCTCTCTAGGCCTTCTTCAACCCAAAAGAAAATAAAACAGCCAAGCGGCTTGCCAATTCGGCTCATCAAAATCTCAAACCCATATATATATATATATATACTGGTACCTTTTTTTTGGGCATATCAATATATCATTTCCATGTGTTACCAATTCTGCACATACCAATGTCATCTCAATCATTCGGTTAAACCCAAGCAAAATTCTGTTCTTAACTCAGATTTCATTTTTAATTTCAAATCTTAACTTACCATTCAAATTCCATTTCAGATTATCTCTAATCCAATCTAATTCGATACTTTCTATCTCAATTCATTTTCCACTTAACTGGTTTCAATTCAATTTCTATTTCTATTTCTATTTGCTTTTACAAATTCTACTTTAATTTGTTTTAATTCAAATAATCTTCCCCAGGGAATTTCAAACAGTTTAGCTTTTCTAAAACCAGATATCCTTTTTCAGGATTCAAAACAACTTCCTTTCCACAAAACAATTCAAAAACAAAATCTTTGGTAGTAATCCATCACTTACAACTCGAAAATGAACACCGATGATGGTCGACTTCATTATCGGAATATATTTTCCAGTTATCGAAGTGATTTCAATACTATATCACTTTTCAAAACCATTTCTAAACATTTCCATTTTGAAATCAATTCAAAATATTATTCACCATGCTTGTAAACAATTTAAAATCTCCCAGGATTTTAAAATTTTCATATATTTCACTTATATAAATTTTATTTGGTTATACATACATAACCAACTCAATTTTAATCTTATTCGATTAATATAACAACCAACACCTCTAATACACTATAATATATCAAATATATATACTTTGTTTATATCAAAATATAATTTGAATAAAATTATTTCATTTACCCTCTTTTTAAAACATACAGTGTCGGTTCATCGTATTCGAGTGTTTAGAAACTCCTACCGATACAGTGGATCAAACTGATCGACCAGAACTTATAAACAACTCAACCAATAAATCTCCACAATATAAAACAATTTTATATTGAATAACAAATACGCGCTCATATATATACACTCAACTCAATCTAGGGTATTGCTAACCCCATCTCTACTGAGCCACGCCATAGAGCCAAGGTAATCACTTAACCTTATGCTTTGATACCAACTGCAACGCCCGGGTTTTCGCGATCCTGGTTATATACATAAACTCAATGTCGACTATCCAAGCATCGGGAATACCGGATAGTTAATGAAACAAAATAGAGGGAGAGAATAGATAAGATAGAAAATTAGAATAGAAGAAGGAGAAGAACATCACAACATCAGAGTAAACACGAATCTCACAGAGGAACGAATAAATATATTTCATAACATAACTTTGAAATAAAACCGTATCTGTATACAATACCAATATTAGAGTATAACACTTACAACACAGCGGAAATAACAATAGCTATATAATCCTGAAGCCTCCTGCTCCAGCTCTTCAAGTATCTGTAACGTCCCGACTACTTAACTGCCCGTACAAAATTGGGCACCCAAGAGTTTAGGGAAAACAAGACAAAATAAACTCTGGGACAGTCATGTGACTGGTGTGAGTAAACTCCAATCATTTTTTTAACTTTTAAAATCCTTTCTAAATAAATGATAATAGTAAGACCGATCCACACATAAACACGGATGGTTCTTACCTTACAATAACCCAAAACATTTCTTTAAAATCAATACTCTTCTGATATTATAATAATGTCTAAATCAAATAAATAGCAATCTAGTGGAAATGCTTTCATCTCACGTTCCACGTATATTATATACAATCAAACACCGCAGGCGCTTATTGGGTAATGGATTTCCATCTATGACAAGGTATGGAACCACCTTCCGATCAGTGTACTCTAGAAGCGATACACTGGAGTTCAACAAGAACATCTTGTAACTCGGCCACACATGACCGGCCATTCACTTCGCTTGAATGTTCCGAATATATTGTCACCTTATGGTTGGTATACCAACATAACCTTTCCCGGGAGATACAGAATCAAAAGACGTAACAAATATGAATATTCTCCAGATGGTGACAATATACCCTACTTGGGTGCGACCCACTTAGCCATGCTGCCTGCCCGATTTCTGTCATTTCCCAGTTGATGAGGCTTGAGGTCATAACGTATCTTTTAACAGATCACTCCTTCATTTACTTTGAATGCTACATCGTCATAACCATCAAATCACAAATTGATTCCCCCAAAAATACCACGGGTATAAGCTAAGAGAAACGAATTCCTCCGCCACCAACGTAAATGTAACAGTAAGGAATTTCGCTCGATCCGAATCGATCGTTAAACCGACCAAGACCGTTCGAAACCCCTGATCGTTTTGAGAACACGACAAATCAGAACGCAAACAGAAGAACATTTCATTTCTTATTACAACAATTCCATCAGAATACAAGAATATACAGAGTATGAATAAATATTACACAATTTCTAAATATCAGAGATTACAATAAATTACATAGCAGCGGAAAATAATGCAAAACACAACTGAAAGTAACACACAGATACTGAGCTTTCCGAGCATCATTCCAGTTGTAAATCAGGATCCTGTGAGTATAAATCTGCAAAACCAAAACTACTAGCTGCCCATGTGGAAAATAGGGGAACCAAGAGTTTAGGTTAAAACAATAAACTCCAGGTCAATCATGTGACTGGTGTGAGAACTAAAACAGTTATTAATCTTTATTTTAAAGTTAGGTAAATCAAGGGATCACGCCGTATAACACGGAACGAGTTTCCTCCCAAGAATACCAGTGCATAAAACAAACAGCGCAATGCTAAATAAAGAAAAATGAAGCTATTATAAGACCCAGGTCCCATCACACAATGCAACACAAGCCGGAGGATAGGGTTTTACCTTATAATAGCCAAATAGTGCTTGATACGTTTAAAAACAGATTATTTTGATATTACTATAAGTGTATAGTGTCAAAACAATTTCAATCATAAGTATCAATCATAGACGGCATAACTACCATCTACTATTTCGCCATACTAGGTTCTACAAATAAAACCGAATTTTCACGTATTGGAAATTGGATTCCATCATGAGTCGAGGCAAGGGGCAAGCTCCTCTCCGTTCGAGACACTCTAGCAAATGTCTCAGGACCACACACAACGATCCTTGGATCTTCAGGGCCGGTCCTCTCTTACTTTTGAGGATTAGTTATTCCTGAACACACGTTTCCCGGTCCTATCAGACCTATATAATGGTCTGTATGTCAGCTCACATAGTGCCAGTTATCGACCATATATTCGAGGCGCCTCGCATTCCGGCAACCACACAGGTGAAAAGTATATAAATGTCAGCCAGTTTAAGCACTGACACCACCACTAGCTAGAAAGAAACGTCGTGCTCTCCCTGCAGTCACTATCCCGTTTTTGACTCATACTGAGGTGTGAGGCTCGCGAATTAACGTCATACACAAAGCTGCGCCACACAGCCCACAGGCCGTGCTTTGATCATCAACCACAAAACTTTGCTTTTCAACAGAAGCCTTGATCATTTGCCACTTAGGCATGCCACACAGGCAATTCACTCCATGCGACTGATGACCATCAATATACAACCTCCGAGCTCGTACGTCTCAGAGAAGGGCGTTAAGCAAGAGAATAAATTCTCCGCTGCCAAACAGATGTATATTTAATAGAGATCAATCAACACAGAATAAAATCCAATATCAGACACACAGTCCATTTACAAGTTCGTTCTGGGTCTGAACGAAACCGGAGGCACTTTCCTCGCATATCCATCGATCTCCAAGTATGTCAGGACGATTACCAACTGGTTCCCTCCTCTTGGGTGTACAGCCCAATCAAGATCATCAGTAATCACCCAAACGATGTGAAGACTTCCAGTCTTCAACCACCGTCTTCATCTTCGACTTATCGCTGAATCAGTTATTCAGAATGGGTATAAACCCGGCCTTTCCGAATAACCCGTGTATATAATAAACACGTGTTACACAAACACGACATACACCTCATTCCAATTCAGAATATTCTTTTATTCAAGAAGTCACATTCTTAGGGAAAGGTTCCCTTTAATTTTATCAAAGATAAATTCTTCTAAATTTATTCTTTAATCTTCCTTTGGATATCTTTTCAAACCATATTATGGTTTTCCAAACTAGTCGGGATTAGCGAACCACACCGAAGTAATTATTTATTTTATTTCCCCATCCCAACCTATTTATCCCATGGAGCCAAACTGATAATACTCCATATCTAACATCACAGTGTTATCGGTAAAATTAATTACCATTTCACGTTCAAATCTAGTTAAAGATTTAACTATCGCTTTGGAGCAAAACTGGTGATACTCCATCCTCGATCACTTTAATCTAATTAAAGATTCATTAAAACTCCACTTAGTTTTAATCTTCTCAAAAATCAATATCTGTCTTTAACTGGGTTAAAGAACCAACGTCATCTAAAACACGGTTCACGATAAACCCAAAATCACATTCTATTGTTAATCGAGTTAAAGAACAGGTGTTATTCAATACGCCGCTCACGATAAACCCAAATCACGTTTGATATTAAATACAAGGCTCTGAATAGAAAATATATCGGCTTATATTCAATATCAAATTCTACGACCAACAAATATCGTATTGGAAATAACAATATAAATATATCTTTCAAATTCCCATAACAATATCTGTATAATCACGAAATTCAACATTGAAATATTCCAAAGCCAATTTCGATTCAAATCCATTTCCACTTTATATATCGGAAATTCTGGTTATTTTCAAAACCATTTCAAATTCAATTTATTTATTTCAAAAATAAATTGACTTTAATTCTAGTTCAAAACTAGTTCATTTCGATAAAAATCTATTTTATCTTTCAAATATGGAGTTTTTCATCCCAATTATTCACAAATCATTTCTTATGATTCTACACAAATTATTGATATTTTTAATAATTTTATCAAGGCCCGTACAGTCGATTACCATCAACGGCCATCGAACTACACTTACAACGACCTTTTCCAAATTTGATTTGGACATAATTCCAAATCCAACCGTTAGATCTCAGATTTCTAATATTCATTGGAAAGCTCTTTTCGATACAAACCCAACGGTTCTGGTTTCAAGAGAATCCGACGGTCGGATCTCCCGTAATGTCCATTCGAAGTCAATGGTCGAAATTCACGAACTGCCGCAACGCGGCGCGTTCTATTTAGGCCATTATATATATATATATATATATTATATTTCGTCAATTTCAATTCAAAACGTATTTTATAAATCGTTTTAAATTCGTTTTTGAAATGATTTCAACTTCATATTCAATTTCGGATCAAAATTGAATATTTCACATCATTACTATATAAATGATAATATTTTCAAAACGTTATATTTTGAAGTCACTTCTTTTTCTATAATTATTATAAAAACGAATATAATCGATATAAATATCGTTCGCATCAAAATGGAGCATATCTTACCAACACAGTTTTAAATATTTCAATAACTTCGTTATTCTATTCACCCAATGAATATTTATTCTATTCAACACATGAATCTATATTTCTTTCAACACATGAATATTCTCAACACATGAGCATCGTCAGCACATGACTATTTTTGTTATTCAGTATATATTTTATAAAATTTTGATAAAGATGTAAATTTTATTGTTTAAAATATTTTACTCAACATATGAATATTCTCAACACATGAGCATCGTCAACACATGACTATTTTTATTATTCTATTCAATACATGAATCTTTATATTATAATATTCTTTATTTTCCCGATTGGAATGAGGCCCAATCAATTACCATATAATGTTAATTATATGGATTCCATACAACACATGTATATAATAATAATGATAAATAATCAACCATCATCCAAAGTGCACCACACAACTGCATAAGCATTAAATATAAATAATTAACGCTTACATAGTCTGTCAATCAAACGATCGACATATCACTAAACAATTGGGATTAGTGTACGTCAAATATCATCCCAACACCCGTGTGGGGTTTCAATCCACAAACACTGAATATTATTTGTGCAGTTGGGCGATGTGTAAAATTTATCGTCCCAATCAATATCCTTCAAATAGGTATACATAAACAAACCATCCGGTTTGTAAATGAATATTTATTTATTCACATTCACGTTAAAAATTATATTTTTAACGATAATTAATTTATTTCAACACATGAATATTTCATTATCCATTTCACATCAACATCACAAAAAAACTTCACAACACATCAAGCAAGCATACAAGTCGTCCATGGTCTGTGGACAACGGGTGTCGGGTGCTGCTAAGCACCGTCTGCATCCTAGTATATATTTTAACTAGAAAACAAGATTTAAAGTGAGATGTTCTCACCGACTAGCTAAACCAATACACCGTGACTCTTCTTATGTAGAAATCTTCGTCGTGCTCGTCCTTTGTCACTTTCATTGTCCGTAGCCACTACATATATAAAAATCACATTTTTATATTGTTGCTATGTATATAAAAATCACATTTTAATTCGCTCTATATGGATAAAAGTCACATTTTTATACCGCTACTATATAGATAAAAATTCTACTTTTACACCGGTGTTCATATAATAAAGATCATATTTTTATCACGCTAACTTCATAATAAAAATTATATTTTTATATCGCTTCCACATATGTAAATATCACTCCTTTACAACGCTACTTTCATGATAAAAATTATATTTTTATATCGCCAACATAATAAAGATCTTTATTATCTATATAATATAAAAATCATATTTTTATTCCTCCTATACTATAAAAATCATATTTTTACCTTGCTACTTCTATAAAGACCACATCTTTATTACTCTAATTATATAAAATCATATTTTTATTATCGCTACTCAATAAAAATTATATTTTTAACTTCATTCATACATAAAAAAAATCCTATTTTTATTCTAAAATCATCACCATAAAAATTCTATCTTTACATCTCTAAAAATTCTATTTTTACATAAAAGAAAAATCTAATATTTTTGCTAACCAAAATCTATTCTTCCCGCTAACAAAAATCTCATCTTTTCACTTTATAAAAATCACATCTTCAAACAAATGAAAATTCGACCTTTTCTATTATTTAAAAATAAATCCTTTATTTACAGAGCTATTATATATTAAACTGAAAATAAAATCAAATATAAAAACTCACAGGTTTTGCCAAAAATCGATTCTTTGTCGAAGGGAGAAGGTTGCATGCGCGGGGGCTTGCTGAGGTGGTGGTGCGGCTTGGAGGTGGTGGCGGCAGGGGGTCAACGGCGTCGGGTTCTGGGGTTTTAAAGACGTCGGAGTTTGGCTGAGGGGGGAAAGGTACGCGGTGCTCGAGAGGAAGGGGGGATCCTATCGCGAGGTGGAAGTGGCTAGGGGGAGGGCGTAGTGGCCCACTCCCGCGGCGGCGCGGCTGCTGCGGCGGTGGAGGCGGCTGCGCGCGCGCCCCTCCTTTTTCCCCCTTTCTCTCTTTTTGTTTTTTTTTATTTTTATTTCTGTCGATTTTGAAAAGTAACGTTGGGGGGGGGGGGGGGGGGGTTGACCGTAGAGATAGAGGGAGAGAGGAGAGAGAGTTTTTATTTAATTAATTTATTTGATTACCCAAAAAGCAATCTTTTATTTCGACCTCGAAATCGAACCCACCGACTATCGTCCATAGCTAATTACCTCCATTCCGAACACAATGGGATATGTTTCGTAAGCTGATTCGATCGTTTCGATCGGTTTTCGTCAAAATCAAAATATAATCAATGTATATTGAATTTGAACGCACATTTCAATTTACCAGGGCCACATACGGGCTCAAAAAATTCCCGAAAAATATTTTCTAGCTTCGTATCGACGATACGGTCCTAACAAAACTATCTTCGTCAAATTCCGAGACCGGTTGAAAAATGGCCATTTTCCAATCGATTAAAATTAACTGAAACTGGTCACACACGTTTTCCTTTTCCACGCTCACATATGGATTCGAAAAATTACGAATTTTGGAATCTAGCAATAACCTGACATCACGGATCAAAAAAAAGTGGTTTCGTCGAAAACCGAGGTCGTTTGCAAAATTTCCATTTTAAGGGCCAGAATTCCATAGCGACTATTCTGAATTTTCAACTGGGCATAACTTTTTATCCCCGCTATGAAATTTCGATTTTTCGGATTCATTGGAAAGATATTCTCAATTAGATTCAAATATTTTTGGTTTCGTTAAAATCTGGTTTATTTTGAATCCTGTACATTCATTTGAAATTCGAAATCGAATTATCGAACTACCGCGCCATTTTCAATTCCTTTTATAATAAAATAAAATATTTATATTCTAACGACGATCTATATAAATATATACGTTCGAATTCTATTCAAAATAAATTTCTCGTTGTTATTATTTAAAATAATTCATTTTAAATATTCAAAATTCATCAAAATTGCCAAAATAAAATTTTTAAATTGGCTCAGAATTTCCGGGTTGTTACAATCTCCCCCACTTAAAACTTTTCGTCCCCGAAAAGGAACGAAGTTGAAAGTTGTTTAACTAGTCAACTCAACTTCCATTATTTTCTTTACGGCTTATGTTATTCAATTTTTCAGTTTCTAAAAACTTTTCAAATTTTTGGCTAACACCCTAAATTTTCGAAAAATTTCGCCATAACCTCCCTACACCGGGGACTTCAGGATATTTCAAATAGCCTCCCATGACCCTCATCAATCCAAAAAGAAAAAGAAACAGCCAAGCGGCTAGCCAATCGGGTCATAAAATCATCCAAACCCAAGAAATTAGTAAACATGTACCTATTTGTCAGGCAAACAATTTTATTCTTCTGCTTTAGCCTCCTTGTTATGACCTGTTTATTGTAAGTACATGTGTATGCATGCATTTGTAATCTTTTTTCAATACAGTTCAATATTTGGTTCCATTAGGCTAAACGGTTCAAAATTTCAAACCAATAATCAAACAACAC
>JASFAX010003772.1:5000-7500 GCA_030737875.1 Allium sativum
AAATTTCTCCGAAAAATCCACACAAAAAAAATTTGTTGATCGACCAATGTTTCAGCTTGCGTTTTGCCTGATCCATTTTGGTCGATCCTTCCCCTTCCTCCTCCTCCTCACCCTCCCCCCCCAATATAGGAATATATGGAATTTAGCCTAATATGACCCCGGTAGTCCAAAGTGTCTCTGCTACGTAGGTAAATCCGACCACATTTTTTTTTGTGGTTTTACCATGTAGTCACTGGGTTTTTGAGTGATCCGCATGTGTTTTCCGAATCTGGCACTTTGCCAAGTGCCAAATCTGGTACTTTGGCAAATCTGGTACTTTGCCAAATCCAAGGCGTGCCAAGCCCGATGCGCACACGTGAAAATTCAATGTTTCACCGTGTTTTTCAGCCTGGTACTTTGGCAAACCTGGTACTTTGCCAAGTGCCAAATCTGGTACTTTGCCAAATCCAAGCTGTGCCAAGCCCGATGCGCACACGTGAAAATCTAACGTTTCACCGTGTTTTTCACCATTTTTTGAGTGCCAAATCTGGTACTTTGGCAAATGTGGTACTTTGCCAAATCCAAGGCGTGCGGAGCCCGATTAGCACACGCGAAAATTCGATGTTTCACCGTGTTTTTTAGCCTGGTACTTTGGCAAACCTGGTACTTTGCCAAATGGCAAATCTGGTACTTTGCCAAATCCAAGGCGTGCCAAGCCCGATTAGCACACGTGAAAATTCAATGTTTCACCGTGTTTTTCAGCTTGCTACTTTGGCAAACCTGGTACTTTGCCAAGTGCCAAATCTGGTACTTTGCCAAATCCAAGGCGTGCGGAGCCCGATTAGCACACGTGAAAAATCAATGTTTCACCGTGTTTTTAAGCCCTTTTTGAGTGCCAAAATCTGGTACTTTGGCAAATCTGGTACTTTGGCAAATCTGGTACTTTGCCAAATCCAAGGCGTGCCAAGCCCGATGCGCACACGTGAAAATTCAATGTTTCACCGTGTTTTTCAGCCTGGTACTTTGGCAAACCTGGTACTTTGCCAAGTGCCAAATCTGGTACTTTGCCAAGTGCCAAATCGTGCGGAGCCCGATTAGCACACGTGAAAATTCAATGTTTCACCGTGTTTTTCAGCCTGGTACTTTGGCAAACCTGGTACTTTGCCAAGTGCCAAATCTGGTACTTTGCCAAATCCAAGGCGTGCGGAGCCCGATTAGCACACGTGAAAATTCAATGTTTCACCGTGTTTTTAAGCCCTTTTTGAGTGCCAAATCTGGTACTTTGCAAAGTGCCAAATCTGGTACTTTGCCAAACCTGGTACTTTGCCAAAACCAAGCCGTGCCGAGCCCGATGCGCACACGTGAAAATCCAATGTTTTACCATGTTTTTCAGTCTTTTTTGAGTGCCAAAATCTGGTACTTTGGCAAATTTGGTACTTTGCCAAATCCAAGGCGTGCCGAGCCCGATTAGCACACGCGAAAATTCGATGTTTCACCGTGTTTTTCAGCCTGGTACTTTGGCAAACCTGGTACTTTGCCAAGTGCCAAATCTGGTACTTTGCCAAATCCAAGGCGTGCCAAGCCCGATGAGCACACGTAAAAATTCAATGTTTCACCATGTTTTTAAGCCTTTTTTGAGTGCCAAATCTGGTACTTTGCAAAGTGTCGAATCTGGTACTTTGCCAAACCTGGTACTTTGCCAAAACCAAGCCGTGCCGAGCCCGATGCGCACACGTGAAAATCCAATGTTTCACCGTGTTTTTCACTATTTTTTGAGTGCCAAATCTGGTACTTTGGCAAATTTGGTACTTTGCCAAATCCAAGGCGTGCCGAGCCCGATTAGCACACGCGAAAATTCGATGTTTCACCGTGTTTTTCAGCCTGGTACTTTGGCAAGCCTGGTACTTTGCCAAGTGCCAAATCTGGTACTTTGCCAAATCCAAGGCGTGCCAAGCCCGATGAGCACACGTAAAAATTCAATGTTTCACCATGTTTTTAAGCCTTTTTTGAGTGCCAAATCTGGTACTTTGCAAAGTGCCGAATCTGGTACTTTGCCAAACCTGGTACTTTGCCAAAACCAAGCCGTGCCGAGCCCGATGCGCACACGTGAAAATCCATTGTTTCACCGTGTTTTTCACTATTTTTTGAGTGCCAAATCTGGTACTTTGACAAATCCAAGGCGTGCCAAGCCCGATGCGCACACGTCGAAATCCAATGTTTCACCGTGTTTTTCAGCCTTGTACTTTGTCAAACCTGGTACTTTGTCAAGTGCTAAATCTGGTAATTCGCCAAATCCAAGTCGTGCCAAGCCCGATGAGCACACGTGAAAATCCAATGTTTCACCGTGTTTTCAAGCCTTTTTTGAGTGCCAAACCTGGTACTTTGCCAAATCTTGTACTTCGGTAAATCTGGTAATTTGCCAAATCCAAGACGTGCCAAGCCCGATGCGCACACGTGAACACCATTAACTCGAACACCTTCTTTACCAGAAAGCTGGTCAACCGATCGCGTTGTAGCGCCT
>JASFAX010003772.1:37500-41525 GCA_030737875.1 Allium sativum
TTCAGCATGGTTCTAGCTAGATTTGGCCAGTTTCGGAAAAACTGGTGAAATCCAACCAAAACCAAACTTTTCCGAGATCGCAACAAAAATAATTTTAAAAATATTTTTAAAAAATTTGGGGAGGGCACTTCCATCGAAAACATTTTCAAAAAATTTTTTTTTTAAATTTTTTTTTTTTAAATATTTAAAAATTAATATTTTTAAATATTTAAAAAAAAAAAATTTCTCCGAAAAATCCACACAAAAAAAATTTGTTGATCGACCAATGTTTCAGCTTGCGTTTTGCCTGATCCATTTTGGTCGATCCTTCCCCTTCCTCCTCCTCCTCACCCTCCCCCCCCAATATAGGAATATATGGAATTTAGCCTAATATGACCCCGGTAGTCCAAAGTGTCTCTGCTACGTAGGTAAATCCGACCACATTTTTTTTTGTGGTTTTACCATGTAGTCACTGGGTTTTGAGTGATCCGCATGTGTTTTCCGAATCTGGCACTTTGCCAAGTGCCAAATCTGGTACTTTGGCAAATCTGGTACTTTGCCAAATCCAAGGCGTGCCAAGCCCGATGCGCACACGTGAAAATTCAATGTTTCACCGTGTTTTTCAGCCTGGTACTTTGGCAAACCTGGTACTTTGCCAAGTGCCAAATCTGGTACTTTGCCAAATCCAAGCTGTGCCAAGCCCGATGCGCACACGTGAAAATCTAACGTTTCACCGTGTTTTTCACCATTTTTTGAGTGCCAAATCTGGTACTTTGGCAAATGTGGTACTTTGCCAAATCCAAGGCGTGCGGAGCCCGATTAGCACACGCGAAAATTCGATGTTTCACCGTGTTTTTTAGCCTGGTACTTTGGCAAACCTGGTACTTTGCCAAATGGCAAATCTGGTACTTTGCCAAATCCAAGGCGTGCCAAGCCCGATTAGCACACGTGAAAATTCAATGTTTCACCGTGTTTTTCAGCTTGCTACTTTGGCAAACCTGGTACTTTGCCAAGTGCCAAATCTGGTACTTTGCCAAATCCAAGGCGTGCGGAGCCCGATTAGCACACGTGAAAAATCAATGTTTCACCGTGTTTTTTAAGCCCTTTTTGAGTGCCAAAATCTGGTACTTTGGCAAATCTGGTACTTTGGCAAATCTGGTACTTTGCCAAATCCAAGGCGTGCCAAGCCCGATGCGCACACGTGAAAATTCAATGTTTCACCGTGTTTTTCAGCCTGGTACTTTGGCAAACCTGGTACTTTGCCAAGTGCCAAATCTGGTACTTTGCCAAGTGCCAAATCGTGCGGAGCCCGATTAGCACACGTGAAAATTCAATGTTTCACCGTGTTTTTCAGCCTGGTACTTTGGCAAACCTGGTACTTTGCCAAGTGCCAAATCTGGTACTTTGCCAAATCCAAGGCGTGCGGAGCCCGATTAGCACACGTGAAAATTCAATGTTTCACCGTGTTTTTAAGCCCTTTTTGAGTGCCAAATCTGGTACTTTGCAAAGTGCCAAATCTGGTACTTTGCCAAACCTGGTACTTTGCCAAAACCAAGCCGTGCCGAGCCCGATGCGCACACGTGAAAATCCAATGTTTTACCATGTTTTTCAGTCTTTTTTGAGTGCCAAAATCTGGTACTTTGGCAAATTTGGTACTTTGCCAAATCCAAGGCGTGCCGAGCCCGATTAGCACACGCGAAAATTCGATGTTTCACCGTGTTTTTCAGCCTGGTACTTTGGCAAACCTGGTACTTTTGCCAAGTGCCAAATCTGGTACTTTGCCAAATCCAAGGCGTGCCAAGCCCGATGAGCACACGTAAAAATTCAATGTTTCACCATGTTTTTAAGCCTTTTTTGAGTGCCAAATCTGGTACTTTGCAAAGTGTCGAATCTGGTACTTTGCCAAACCTGGTACTTTGCCAAAACCAAGCCGTGCCGAGCCCGATGCGCACACGTGAAAATCCAATGTTTCACCGTGTTTTTCACTATTTTTTGAGTGCCAAATCTGGTACTTTGGCAAATTTGGTACTTTGCCAAATCAAGGCGTGCCGAGCCCGATTAGCACACGCGAAAATTCGATGTTTCACCGTGTTTTTCAGCCTGGTACTTTGGCAAGCCTGGTACTTTGCCAAGTGCCAAATCTGGTACTTTGCCAAATCCAAGGCGTGCCAAGCCCGATGAGCACACGTAAAAATTCAATGTTTCACCATGTTTTTAAGCCTTTTTTGAGTGCCAAATCTGGTACTTTGCAAAAGTGCCGAATCTGGTACTTTGCCAAACCTGGTACTTTGCCAAAACCAAGCCGTGCCGAGCCCGATGCGCACACGTGAAAATCCATTGTTTCACCGTGTTTTTCACTATTTTTTGAGTGCCAAATCTGGTACTTTGACAAATCCAAGGCGTGCCAAGCCCGATGCGCACACGTCGAAATCCAATGTTTCACCGTGTTTTTCAGCCTTGTACTTTGTCAAACCTGGTACTTTGTCAAGTGCTAAATCTGGTAATTCGCCAAATCCAAGTCGTGCCAAGCCCGATGAGCACACGTGAAAATCCAATGTTTCACCGTGTTTTCAAGCCTTTTTTGAGTGCCAAACCTGGTACTTTGCCAAATCTTGTACTTCGGTAAATCTGGTAATTTGCCAAATCCAAGACGTGCCAAGCCCGATGCGCACACGTGAACACCATTAACTCGAACACCTTCTTTACCAGAAAGCTGGTCAACCGATCGCGTTGTAGCGCCTCGGCGCGGAGGTTTCGTAAATTTCACGGGTAAATGTTTGAAATTCCATAGGCTTAGATTTCAGTGTCAGCGCACGTTACAGCTTGCTTTTCGCCTGGTCCGCTCTTCCAATATAAAATCCAGGCACAATGGGCTTTTCTTATAAGTCCACGGAATTATCTTTCGGTGGTCGGTCGATCGATGTACCTATTGGATTACTCATTGTCCCATTTTTCTGTCTGTGGCTACTCACCAAGGAATTTGGCACTTAGTGTTTAGACGCGGATCATGTTCAACCGAAAGATTCCGACAAAACTTGCGGTCTTTGAACGGATCACGTTCCACCTACTGAAAAGCCGTTCTTCTTTCTAAATTCCCCAAACTGAGTATGGGAACTTTTCGAACCTTCGTCGAAGTGGCCGCCTTAGTGCGAAGCACCTCGACTATAGTGGAAATTTCATTACGTCTCACGTTCCAAGTTCCAGCGTGAATCTTGTGTGCTCGTGCCGAGGTATGCTGGTACACAAATCCTTGGTTGTATTTTATTTACATCATAGATGCAGTTATTTCCATCATCGCCTTCGGAGCGCAAGTTCGGCAGCCTATAATTTAATCTTAAGTACCAGGGTATGATGGGACTTGCGGTCGAACCCGCGTTTCACGAGGTGATAGCGGCCCCTTTTTACTAAATAAACGGCAACCCTCAAGTGTTCAACCTCGTGTTTTTTTCTCACCTTATGGTGGGTTGGGAGGGAGGGGGTAATCTATGCGACTAAGGGCTGGATCTCAGTGGATCGTGGCAGCAAGGCCACTCTACACTTACAATGCCCCATCGTGTATTTAAGTCGTCTGCAAAGGATTCAATCAATGGACCTTACGGAATTTCAATCTAAGGAAGACCCTACGACGAATACGTCGAGCGGGCCGAGTCCTTCGGCATGTGCCCATGGGTATGCTTTCGCACACCTACTGTGGGTCGGGACAAGGTCATTGAGATTAAGCGCCGCTTCTCTAGCCTGGATTCTGACTTAGAGGCGTTCAGTCATAATCCGACACACGGTAGCTTCGCGCCACTGGTTTTTCGACCAAGCGCGATGACCAAATGTGTGAATCAACGGTTCCTCTCGTACTAGGTTGAATTACTATCGCAACGCAATCATCAGTAGGGTAAAAACTAACCTGTCTCACGACGGTCTAAACCCAGCTCACGTTCCCTATTGGTGGGTGAACAATCCAACACTTGGTGAATTCTGCTTCACAATGATAGGAAGAGCCGACATCGAAGGATCAAAAAGCAACGTCGCTATGAACGCTTGGCTGCCACAAG
>JASFAX010003773.1:0-41520 GCA_030737875.1 Allium sativum
ATGCTAAAGTCCCAACTTGTTCGAGAATTGGGAATGGATCAACAAATCTTGATGTTAACTTGCCTCTCCTACAAAATCAAATGATGCTCTTAATGGAGAAATCTTGACAAACACCAAGTACTAATAGAGAATTTTAGGTCTCTTCTCCTCTTATCAGCATAACTCTTCTGTCTATCTTGAGCAGCCTTTGTTCGCTGTTGGATAACCCTAATCTTGTCTGAGGTTTCTCTTATCACATCTGGCCCAAGCACAAACTTCTCGCCGGTTTCCAGCCAACATGATGGTGAGTTGCACGGTCTTCCGTACAAAGCTTCAAATGGAGCCATACCAATATTGGATTGATAACTATTATTATATGCGAACTCCACTAGATGCAAATGGTCATCCCATGATCCACCAAAATCTAATTTACAAGCCCTCAAGAGATCCTCTAATACATGATTCACCCTCTCTGTCTGTCTGTCAATTTGAGGATGGTACGCGGTACTGAGATGTAATTCTGATCCTAAAGCCTCTTGTAAGCTCTTCCAAAATCCACTAGTAAACAATGGATCTAGCTCACTCACAATGCCTTTGGGAACTCCATGAAATCTCACTACCCATTTCATATACAGTCCCGCTAACTTAGTTGTCATTCTATTTGACTTGACGGGCATGAACTCCTCACTCTTGGTCAATCGGTCCACAATCACCCAAATGCTATCATGGCCCGATCTGGTCCTTGGTAACCCGTCAATGAAATCCATTGATACTTGTTCCCATTTCCATTCGGGAATTTCTGATGGTTGTAACAAACCACTAGGCTTCTTTTTCTCGGCTTTGACTGGCTGGCAATTCATGCATTTGGATATAAACTACCCAACATCTCTTTTCATACCTTACCAGTAGTAGGTCTGCTTCATATCTCGATACATTTTGTTACCACCAGGATGTATAGTTAGTTTTGAGTGATGACATTCTCTAAGCACTTCATCTCTCAATCCATTGACATTGGGCACAACCAGTCTCCCTTTCTTTCTAAGCCATCCATCTCGATCAAGCCCATACTTGTTCATCTCCTATTTCCAACTTGAAGATGATTTCTAATAGATTAGGATTGTCCCTCTGACTGGAACCAATCCGCTCAATCAAAGTGGGTTTGATCGTCAAACTTGCCAACATTTCTGGATCCAATTCGCACTTTGGTCTGAAATCATACCCAGCGCTATACTCCAGTTGCTTCCACTCATGAAACATAGCCCCTAAACTGGCATGTCTACTACTCAATGCATCAGCTACCGCATTGCCATTTCCTGGTGTATATGCGATATCGAAATCATAGGGAGCCAAGAATTTTAACCATCTTTGCTGTCGGAGATTTAGATCCTTCTGAGAGAAGATATACTTTAACGATTTATGATCGGTAAACAACTCGAATCTTTCTCCCAAGAGATAACGTCTCCACATCTTCAATGCGAACACGATTGCTGCCAATTCCAAATCATGGGTAGGATATCTTTTCACATGCGGTTTCAATTGCCAACTAGCGTAAGCTACTACCCTACCTCCTTGCATCAATACAGCACCTAGTCCGGTACCACATGCATCCGTGTATACTATCATCTTTTCATTCACTTTAGGAATGACTAACACTGGTGCATACGTCAACTTTTCTTTAGGTTATTGAATGCATTTTCACACCTTTCATCCCAAACGAAAGCTTGATTCTTCTTGGTCAACTGAGTTAACGATGCCGCTATCTTGGAGAAGTCCTGGATAAACTTACGATAATATCTAGCTAATCCCAAGAAACTTCTTACGTCTGTTGCATTCTTGGGCATGGACTAATCTTGTACCATAGCCACCTTCGCAGGATCCACGGCAATACCATCCTCTAAAACAACATGGCCCAAGAATCTCGCTTCCCTCCTCCAGAAGTGACACTTAGAAAACTTCGCTTTCAATTGGTGTTTTCTCAACACCTCCATCACTACTCTCAAATGTTCCTTGTGTTCTTCCTCTGTCCTCGTATAAACAAGTATATTGTCCACGAACACCAGAACAAACTTATCCAATTGATCCCTGAATACCCTGTTCATAAGATCCACAAAACATGTTGGTGCATTGGTCAACTCGAATGGCATGACCAACCACTCATAGAATCCAGACGGCGTCTGAAAGGCTGTTTTAGGAATACTCTCGATTGCTACTTGGAGCTGATGAAATCTTGTCGCGAGGTCCAACTGGGAGAACACCCTTGCTCATTCCAGTTGATCAAAAAAATCATATATCCGTGGAAAAGGATACTTATTCTTCCTAGTCACTTTATTCAACTCGCTATAGTCCACACATAAACGAAGGGAACCATCTGCCTTTATAGCAAATACAACCAGTGCTCCCCACTCGGAGACACTTCTTCTAATAAATCCCTTCTTCAAAAGATCGCTTACTTGCACCCTGATCTCTCTCTGCTCCCTTGGTGCCATACGAGGAAGTGGCATCACTATAGACCTGGCGTCCTTCATTAAATCAATATGGAACTCAATGTCATGGTGTGGTGGAAGTCTGCTCACTTCCTCGAAGATATGCAGATACTGGCCAACAATGGGAATTCCTACTAACTCGTCCTGCGGGATGTCGAAGGAATTTAGAAAACTGGTCATCACCTCATCACTAGGTACGCCACCAAACACTACCCTCCGCCCATCATCCGCCCTACTAGTCACCGAAAATCCCTCACAGTCTACCACCACCCCATATCTTTGGAGCCAATCGATTCCCAAAATAATGCCAAACCCAGCAAAGCCCAAAACAAAGCAATCACAAGCAAACATACATCCATGACTCGATAAGACCAAATTTCGACAAATCATACTAAGGCTAGTCGAACCACCAATCAAGTTCGTCACCGCTAAAGGTCTATCGACTATCTCGGGTTCCAATCCCAACCTATCTACCAGGTCACTAGATATGAAGGAACGGGAAGCCCCAATATCAAACAATACTCGAACAGGAACATCATAAACAGAAAGCATATCTTGAATGACGACATTCTTTCCTTTCTCCGCCGCGGTCGGGGCATTCGATGAAGAAGGAACGGCGCTGATAGCATATGCTTTCACAATTTTCTTCTCTTTAAGAGGTTGTGGACATTTATCCTTATGATGTCCAACTTGGCCGCAGTTGAAGCACTTCCTGTCCGCTGGCTTGGCCCTACAATCTTTGGCATAGTGGCCCTTCTTGCCACAGCTAAAGCACTCAACATCTTTCTTTTTCTAACCATCCTGGATCTAGTTCTGCTTCCTCTTATTCTGAGAGTTAGTCTAGCCTCCACCGCTTGCTTACGGCTTTGGCCCCTCTGTAGATGCAACAACATCTTCAGCGTTAGGCTTAGGATAAAGGCTCTCTCTAACCTTAATGCTTTCCCAAAAGTTGATTCAAAAGTCTCATCAGTATGGTTTATAAGCCTTCCCCCAAGTACTGATCTAAGCCTGTTATGAATTTCTCATTCTTCTTCTCGGGAGTGTCAATAAAGGATAATCCATACTTCGATAAAGTATCAAACTCAGCAATAATATACTCCGAGACTGCCCTACCATTCTGCTTAAGCTCCAAGAACTTCCTAAACAATTCTGACTTATGGGAGCTGGGATAAACTTTTCATTGAAGCAAGCATTAAATTGATTCCGTGTAACTTGATCCTCGGGAGTAGCTGCCTTAATAGCATTCCACCAATTCATAGCCCGCCCTTGGTAGCTAACGGGATGCTAGCTTCCTCTTCATCGCATCTTCGATTCCTAGATCCTCGAAGATACGCTCACAACTATCAAGCCAATCCTGAACTTCTGTGGCCGATTCCGTTCCATGGAACGACTTCCCACCTAGACTAGTGTAGTCTTCACAGAGCTTGGCAAAATTGGCCCTAGGCGCTTGCACCGCTGCACTACCACCATTTGCAGTAATAGGAGTCGCCCCCTGAACATCCCTAAGCATCTCTCTCATGAAGTCAGTGAACATCGTCCTTATATCAGGATCTTTCCCAGTATTATCTCATCTACCAGTACCCCTCGTATGTCGGCTCATCGTTCAATCTGTAAGGAGAAAACGATTAACCATCTCTTCGGTGGTGCCAGTGCAGTGCGACTCCATCCTTAGATATAATAATAGTATAAATATAGCTTTTGAAAACCAAAATATCACAAATACACGCTCTCATATACGTATTATCTCTCCCTCGTGTCTTTCCCTAGGTTAACTATGCAACCTAGAGCTCTGATACCAAGTGTCATGGCCCGCTCCGAGCCAGCCGACATTTCCATGAAATGCGATGTACCGATGTCCAACCAGCATAGAATGGTCGTCAAAGGAAAAAGAATTTGAAGCTATGAACCAACAAGAACCTGTAGTATATCTCATAGCGCATGGAACAAAATATAATAATAACATATTTGACGTAAAACAAGCGAGATAGTGCATAAACTGTAAACTAAATCATTATAGCAGCGGAAAATTCAAAATACAGCTTATGATCCAGACCATCATTATTACAACTTTTAAAACTGTCTCTAAAGAAAAATAGGAAGGTACACTACTAATGCCCAAAGTAGTGACCAGCAACAACATAGGGAGACTATATGTGTAACGACACGCGTTTTGCCCAACCTTAATCGATCGTAAAATCGACCAAGACCGTTCAAAACCCGAGTACGTTAACTTTGGGAATACAAAAACATCAGAACAACAACAGCAGACTTTTATTATATCATGATAATATAACATCAGAGTACAGAATATCAGAGTACATCGATAAAATACAGCGGAAGATAAATTACAGCATTTTAATACATTGCAGCGGAAACAATAAAATAACTAAGACAGCGGAAGACTTCCAGTGTTCTGGACACAGCTTTAAGCTTCAATCCAGGATCCTGCTCTAGATAAGGACCTGTAGACAAACTACTCGATTGCCCGTTTGGAAAGAGGGCACCCGAGTTTGCAAAGGTGGAAACAAACAACAGGTCAGTCATGGGACTGGTGTGAAAATTCTTAACTAATTTAACTAATAGTAATAAGGCAAATCCAAGGACCACGCCGCTAACGCAGAACGGGTTCACTCCAATGGATTGTCGTGCATAAATTAAAGGTAAATCGTTAAACAACGCAATGCTTTTAGAAAAATGAAACCATCATAAGACCGAAGTCCCATCACACAATGCAACGCAAACCGGAGGATAGGGTTTTACCTTATAATGGTCAAAAATGCTTGATACGATAAAAACGAATTTGAAATTATTGCTAGTTTGTATATGTTTCAAAAACATTTCAATCATAATGTATCAATCCTAGGACACATAGATACCATAATACTATGCTTCCATACTAGTAATACAATCAAAACCGCATGAGGTCGTATTGGAAATTGGGTTTCCATCATGAGTCAAGGCTAGGGAGGAGCTCCTTACCGATTTGAGACACTCTAGCTAATGTCTCAGGATTCCCCGCAGTTAACCCTTGGATCCTGCAGGGCCGGTCCACACATACAGCTTTGTGGATTGGCAATTCCTGAACACACGTTTCCCGATCCTATAGGACCTATCATCCGAGGCGCCACATTCCATCATCCACATAAGTAAAATGTCGGGTCGTGTTAAAACCCAAACACCACTTCTAACTGTAACGACACGCGTCTGTTAATATATAAATGGGTGTTAAGCAAAGAATAAATTCTTCACCACCAATCATGTAACACCCCACGTCTGTTAATGTCACCCACAAAGGGAATGCACTAAGTTTTGTGGAGCATTTAGGGTAAAAGATGCAGATAAATTACAAGACAGACAGAAATTAAACAGCGGAAAATAAAACTTTGCTTTATTGATAAAATAGTTTGTACAATGATTTCTTTACAATATCAGAGTATCATCTGTCTTACAAAATAAAGAAGCATAAAACAACATTTATATTCCCCAATTTCAGCAAGAGCCAGCCATAGCATCTGAAAAGAGAATCAAAGCAAAACTTCGACAAATCTTCAAGCTGGGAAAGAGTGACAGTCCAAATTAACCTAAGCTATACTATTCCCTCCTTTACAACCTTGGGGGTGAACGGAAGAAAAGAAGACGAAAGAAAAACAGAGTCAGACATAAAGCCTGAGTAAGTTCAGTAACTTCTAGCATATGAACATGGAGAAACAAAACGACATGAATTAACTGAATACAAGATTATACCATGACGAGAGGGTCAGCAAGATTAGACAAGATAATCACAAGATATGCTAAGCTAAGATAAACTGGATACGCTCTAATACTTTCGCCGCTTCGCTATTTCCTTGTTATACTGATTTCTTTATCTCTGCACCACCTAACTAATGTCCCAACAAGTAACGATAATGTGATCCCAATCCCTGTATTTTCCATCGCCTTCAGGCATACATTTATTATTTATTACCTAGATCTAATCTAGGGTTTTCTATTATGTGCCTTCTAGATTTAACTAGAATTTACGCTATCTGCTGAACGCTTCTCGGATTTAGGGTTTATGCCACCTAGTCCAACTAGGGATTACGCTACCTGTCGAACGATGCCCACAAGTCTAGGACACACTACCTAGAGTGGTATATGTTCCTATACTTCCCCGCGCATGTATCGCGAATCGTTTATCGCTTGTCTAGATGCACATGTCCTGTAATGTGCAGCCCGAGTCCTGTGACAGGGCAAATCAAGGAATACAGAACTCGGTCGGGAGCTTTCAGATATCTGCCAATGCAGATGCTAAGGTCTGTTTTTGTTCCAGTGGCTATGGTCCCACTTGACCCCTCCCTCAACTAGTGAAAGGCACACCTTGAAAAATGAGAACTATACGCAGGCCCCCGGTGCCCCACTATCGTATGGCCATCCTCACCCATAACTAGATAGCAAGTATATGGTCTTTTGGAGTTCTCCGCCTTTCCGCTTCACGTATCTCGACTGACTGAAGATGGATGGTAGACGACGAGTTACTATCACAGGGCTGCCGTTTTCTCGCCGAATCACGCCGGTCCATCCTAGTCTTTAGGTTGCCACGTATTGCAACCAAGGCATACCCCTGGTTCTTCTACGCAGACCTTAACCTCTATGAGCCCAGGAGGATCACCTACACCCTCACAAAGGGATACCAAGAGTACCCTCACGTCCCCTCGAAGCCTCGGGCTTCGTAACCCAATTCGTTGGAGCCTTCTTTTTACTCAGACGGACATTCGCTCCTTCACGTGTTATACTAAGAATTACTACTTAGTTCCTTTTAACTAAGGTTTACTACTTAGTTCTCTTTCTCGTTAATTCGGATTGGTTAAGTGTCATTAGTCAATTCAAGCTAACTTAACCCTCTTCATTTATACTGTTAAACTGGTTAAGTGTTATCAGTAATTCATGTTGACTTAACCCTTCCACAAACCAAGTTATATTGGTTAAGTATTTCTTATTACTTAACCCTACCCATTCACCCTGTATTGGTTAAGTGTTCCTTTTTAACTTAACCCTGCCCGTCTGTTTTAAGTAACATATTATTAATGGTTAAGTATTATCCCTTCATGTTTTAGACTTAGTCCTATTCCTTTATCACAATCTGACGGTTTACTGTTCAAGTTTACTTAACCTTACAGTCTAGTCCAGCTATCATGCCAAATTGGCTAAGTGTATTTACTTAACCCCCAACCTCTAGTCTTAGTTAACATGTTAATTTGGCTAAGTGTATTAACTTTACTTAACCCCACCTTCTAGTCTGGTTAACATGTTAATTTGGCTAAGTGTTTTATTAGTTACTTAACCCCTACAAATCTGGTCTTGTTACCATAAGTTTGGTTATGTGTCCCTATGGACTTAGCCCTCCCATTCTAGCTTGACTGTGTTAAGTTGGTTAAGTGTTCCTATGGACTTAACCCTCCCATTCTAGCTTAACTGTTTTAAGTGTCTGTATGAACCTAACCACACCCATCGGTTTGGTTATCTTGTTGAATTGGTTAAGTGTCTTAGTTAACTTAACCCTACCATTTCTTGTTCTAGCTTTAATTAAATAGATTAAAGCCGCGAACACTCACATTAGACAGATATTGTTGCGAATACTGGATGTACCGGTTGGTTCCGGGCAGGTTTACATCGCAACTCAGTCTAACCTCGGGTTAGGCATATTCGTGTTTTCTAAGTTCAAAGGATTTTGACAAATTTTCAAGTTAGGTTTTGAAAGTAACCATCCCGTCCGTCGGATCAGTTAGGGATAGCCAGGGAGAGCAAGAAACTTGTATTTTCCAAACTCAAGCCTAGACACTATCCTCTCTGTCACCCTAGAACTTTCTGGTGTGTTATTAAAAGAGATGTTGTTAATAAACCTTTTACATTTTCTCATTTAGGACAAATTCTATAAGTAAATTATTCCTAATTTACTTATTTCATAATTACTCTTTTAATGTAAATTGCCGACATTCATTCTTATGGCCCATTTCCCCCTCTAAATCATATTTATGCTTTTTGGTATGTAATCTATACCAAATTAAGTGTCACTAACCATGATTTTGCTAAACATGACAATTATTCCCAATTATGGCCAATTTCAAATGTATTCCAATATACTTCTTATGCCAAATTAGCTAATCCACTTCTGATTTAACATTCTAATTACAGTTCATGTCAAACTAGACTTATTGTTCTAGTTCACAATTCATGTAAATGCTAGATTTACAAGTCAATACTAGATTCAAATTACACATCCTATAATTCATGTCAAATTTATCCAATTTGCATTTCTATGAACACGCCATAATACATGTTCCCAATTTATGCCAATTTAAAAACTACGTTCTTAGTAATTTTCATATTTTTCCAAAATCATATTCCCACCGTTCGTATAATCGTGACTCAATCTAGATTATAGATAAATCTAGATTCGTAGAAAATAGGGAATGAACCAAAGATGCTATGAAAAAGGATGGACATAATAACTGGCATAAAAAGGTTTGAATAACGACGTAGGTTCAAGAACATGGGTAGACCTAACTTAATAGGTAAATTCCCAAGGTCTAAAACCAAAGAAAACCAAGAATAGACAGAATAGAAAATCTGGTTTAGACCCAATTTCACAGTCAAAAAACTTAAGCAACACTTCCTTAGTCATGAATCATAGGTGCGTAATCACAGCTGTTCATGTTATGTCATGGGCAATAGTTTATGTTTTTCCTATTCAAAGGCATAGGCTGGAGTTCACAGTCAAGGAAATAATTCCCATAGTCACAGTCATAGGTAGTGTTCATAGTCATAGGCAATGTTCATAGTCAAAGAGGCATATGGTTCTAAGGTCCATAGTTTCATAGTCACAGTCTTATTTGTCATCGAATCATAACAGTTCTTAATTAGGTCCAAAGAAATAGGCACAGATTCGAATAGAAAGATTTGGCATATTCTTTTATTCCTTTAATTTCATGTCACGAACAGAGAAAGCGTTCAAATCTACAAATTAACTGACTTACAGAGATTTAGATTAGAAAAGAAAGATGGCGTTGCTATGATTCGTGCGACGCTAGCCTTTAATCCTTTTCTTGACGCTTTAATCCTGATTTGAATCTCTTCTGGACAACTTGAGCATCATTTCCTCGTCTTGATTTATTTTATATATTATTTTATTCTCTTATTTATTTATTTTCTCAGAGGCAGCATAAGGATAGAAAAGAATTGTGAATAGAGAAGGAGGCTAGGGATGTTTATATAGTGTTAGGCGAACGAACCTAGGCAGAAAACGTGACCAAATACATCAGAACGAACCAGGTTCAGAAAGCTGGAAAAAGCAGGGGGGTCGACCCCCATGTCGACCCAGGTCGACTACCCAGTCGACCCAGGTTGACTACCCAGTCGACCTGGGTGCCTTGGGCGGGAAAATTCCCGCCCAGCCCAACCTGGGTCTGTTTTTCGAATTTGAACTCCTTTTCTGCCCTGTTTTGAAATATGAACTTCGCTGAATCTTCCGGAGGCCATATCTTCCTCATACGGACTCCGATTTACGCAAACTCGGACTCGTTTTCATGAAGAATTCCGAGACGAACGCAATGGCGTAGCCCATTTCCTTTGATTTTGATTTTAAAATTTAATTCTGCCTTGATTTGTGAAACTTAGTGTTACAGAATCACGGGGTGTTACAAATCATTTATATATTAACAGAGAATCAATAACATGATATTTAACGGAGTACGATGTCGGACACACAATCCATTTATAAACTTATGCTCTGGGTCTGAGCGAAAGTCAAATCCGTACAAATCAACAATACGTCCGGACGGCCACTACTGTAGCCCCTTCAAGGTAGCTACTCCCATCACGGGCATCAGCAGTCGTCGTCCATTCGATGTGAAGATCGTCGGTCTTCAATCGCCGTCTTCAACTCTTGAATTTTAAACGTCGTTCAAATTATTTGGAATGAGATAGACTCGGACTTTCCAAATAATTCTCGTATATATATAAATTGGAAATCATTTCATATCGTTATTAGTAATTTGTAACGATTTATCTTTATTTTTATATATATAAAATAATTAAATTCCCTTTCATTAACGTAATTACATAACAAGTAGTGAATGTTTTGCTTCACAAGCTATCGAAATATTTATAATGTGTAATGAAATGTATCTTATTACACTATATCTTGCTAACAACAAATTTCTTATTAATTTCCAACATTGATATATACCATCACACACAACCATGTTTTCCTTTATTTTTCAATTTCCATACATATCTTATACACAAAATATATATTTTGTGTATCATTCCAATTTCAGCAAAAAATAGGTATTTTTGTGTTTCATTCTCATTACAACAAACATGAATATATCTTTTTGTATGTCGTTTATAATTTAACAAAAATGAGTATTTTTGTGTCATTCAACTCCTAACAAAAAATGCAATATATTTTGGTGTCAACTTCATTTCTATACAAATGAATATATTTTTGTTTGTTTAATTTCAATGTAACAAAAATAATATTTTTGCTATTCTTTTAATGCCAAACAAAAATACTAATTCTTATCTCTTTCAATGCAAAACCAAAATGATCTTGACTTTTTATAATGGCAATGTAAATTCTATTCTTAGGTGACATCATAAAAATGTAATTTTAATTTACAATGTAATATCATACTTTAATTACATAATAAAAATGTAATTCTAATTTACAGTGCAAATTCTCATTTATAGTTACATATAAAAATGTAAATTTTGTTCGCATAGAAAATCCCATATCATAGCTACATTGGGAAATGTAAATTTTGTTCGCTTGCCAAATTTCGTATCATAGTTACAAATAAACATATAATTTTTATTTTCATCACCAATTGCATATCATAGTTTCAAATAAAAATGTAATTTTTATTTGCATAGCAAATATTATATCTTTAGTTCAAATAAAAATGTAATTTTTATTTGCAATGCAAGTTCTCATTTTAAGTTACATAATAAAAATGTAATCTTTATCATCAATGCACATTCCTACTTTTGTTTACATATAAAAATGTAAATTTCATTTACAATGCAAGTTCATACTTTTGTTTACGTAATAAAAATGTAAATTTCATTGCTAACATTTTACATTGACAAAAATATGATTTTTGTCGCTACTACTTTACATTAGCAAAAATGTTCATTTCTACCTGACATAACGTGATGGTAAAAATATTGTTTCTCTAATTAACACAACATAATGGTGAAAATATTCATTTCTAAATAATATAACATGACGGTGAAATTATTCATTTCTAAATAACATAACATGACGTTATTATCTAATGCAACATTTTATATTAAAAATGTACTTTTTCTCTACACAAAAATATTCTAATTAAATTGTGATTTTTGTGTTGACGGTTCTATCATAACATAAAATGAATATTTTACGTTGACAGTTCCAACATAACCTAAAATGAATATTTTATGTTGGCATTTCATAAAATGATAATTCTATTATATCAACCTTAAAATGACAAATTCTACTATGTCAACATTAACATGATAATTCTAACATGTCGACATAAAAATGATATTCTAACATGTTGACATAAAAATGATATTCTCACATGTTGACATAAAAATGATATTCTCACATGTTGACATAAAAATGATATTCTCATATGACGCTACCAGCAAAATGTGAATTTTTATTCTCATATGACGTTACTAACAAAATGAATATTTTTTTATATGACGCTACTAACAAAATGAATATTTTTTTATATGACGCTACTAACAAAATGAATATTTTTTTATGTCCTAACATACTTTTATATATGTTTTCTTTTCCTCTTTTCTAGTATGTTAAGAATAATGTTTTCAACATATAGATATTGCTAACATTACAAGCAAACAATAAAAGGAATATTTTTAATGTCTAGCAATTCTAACGATTCCTAATAACATAAAAAGAATATTTTTATGTTCTAACATTTCATGTTATCTAACATAAATGACATTTAATTTACATGACATGTTTTCTAACAAACGGTAATGTTTTGAATAAACAAAACATAATGCAACCTTAAAATTCTATCTTTTTATTGCCTCTAAAAAGACAGTAAAAATATAACATAATTTTTTTTTCTTTTAATGCATCCAAAACGACAGTAAAATATGAATTAGCAAATCTATTATTTTAATGCTTCTAAAATGACGGTGAAATATGACATTCCAAAATGTAACCAAAAATGACATTTATAGATAAATGACAAATTTCTTTAACATGACATTATTATATGTAAAAGATATTTCCTCTAACATGAATATTTTATATTAACATGGCATATTTAACTGACATTACATTTTTACCTATAATGACAGTTTTTATATCACATAATAGAATCTGACTAATATGATGTTTTATATTACATAACATAATCTAACTAAGATGATGCTTTTATATTCTAACTGAAATTGTAATTTTTGTTTAGACAAAAATATTTTAACTAAACATTGTATGTTTGTCTAACATTCATTCTAAAATAAAAATGATATTTTAATACTTACATAACATTTCATAACAAACTATTATTTTAACAGTTTAATGTCAATAAAATAAACATGACAAAATATGATATTTTATTTGGATTAAAGATTCTAATCCAATCCAATCCAATCCACAACCAAGGTAATATATATATATATATATATATATATATATTTGGATTAAAAATTCTAGTTTAATCCAATTTACAAACCATGATGATTTTTATTGAATTCATCAGATCTAGATAATACAATAACAGATCTAACTAATACAATACAACCCAACCCAATTCATCACAACTACAATCACAATTCACCACAGCACAAATCTAATTAAATAATACATAAACAATTATTTAATGGCGATAAAATAATTAATTAAATTAATTAAAATTAGAAATTCTCACCCATAGCTTTCCAATTTTCCAAAATTTAGACGAGCTTTAAATCAATTCCTGTCAGTTCCATCGCGTAGATCGCGGAAATACGATTCCAACGCATCGAAAATCGCTCGATTTCGTCGCTATGTGAATGAGTTATGTTTTAATTTGTATAAATAACATTTTAAAATAAATTATTAAAATAATAAAAAGGGAATATACCCTCTTCTTCCCCAAATCGTATCGGCCGTTTATTTTCAGAATTGTTCGAATCTTTGAATCAACAAAACTCGAGCTACGATGCACAGAATTGGGAGCCGTTTGTTGGAGATGGAGCGGCTTGGAGGGGCGCATCCACGCCGGAAAGATAAGGAGGTGCGGTGGCAAGGTGGTGGGGCGGTGGGCTGCTAAAGGCAGCGGGTTTGGGAAAAGAAATCGAGAGCTACGGGGCGCGGTTTGATGTGAGACTTGTCGGAGAAGGAAGAGGAGATCAAGAGTTTCAAAAAGTTCCAAAGGAGCCTATGTTAATTCTTTGTGGATTTGGAGCTAAGGAGGAGAGAAGGTAGATGGGTTTAGGACATTAAAATACGTTGGTGGCGGCTGAACGATTCAGGAAGAAGGATTAGTGAATTTTCTAATATATTTATATTATTTAATTAGTTAATTAGCCCATTAAGGCCCGATTAGCTCCGAACTCAGAATTAGGCCCAACGACTGTCAAATTTAAGGTTTTGACGCCTTCTGAACACAATGGGACAGGTCTCGTGGCCCAATTCCAAAATCTGTTGCGCGTTTTATTAAAATTACAATATTAAATTAATATTTTAACTTCCATCGTACATTTAAATACGCCGGGGCCACATACGAACTCTGAAAATTACAGAAAAATTATTTCTGACTTTCTTTTGTCGATACGGTCTTAACAAGACTAATTTCGTCGAATTCTGAGATCGTTTGAAAAATGGTCATTTTCTGGTCGACCCGATTTGACTGAAATGGACAAAACACATTTTCCTTTGCCACGCTCACATATTAATTCGAAAAATTCTGGAAAATTAAACTTGGCAATAATTTGACATTCTGGTTCCAACAAAAGTGGTTTCGTCGAAAACTGAGGTCGTTTTCAAAATGGCTATTTTTAAGGGCTATATATTAAATTAAAATATATATAAATTCTACAGCGACTTTTCTAAATTTTAAACTAGACATAACTTTCTATTTATAAAGTGTAATTTCAATTTTTCAGATTCGTTAGAAAGATATGGTTAAACAGATTTAAATATTTTTGGTTTCATTAAAATCCGATTTATTTTGCATCCTGTACAGTCAGTCAAAGTTTAAATTCAAATTTTCAAACTGCAGCGCTGTTTTGAACTCCTTTTATAAATAAATTAAATTTATTCGTTTTAACTTCAATTAAACTAAATTTTTCGTCATTATTATTTAAAGTAAATCATATTAAATATTCCAAATTCATTAAAATTTCTAAAATAAAATTTTTAAATTGGCCCCAAAATTCCGGGTTGTTACAGTCTCCCCCACTTAAAATCTTTTCGTCCTCGAAAAGGAACGAAGCTAAAAGTGTTAAATTAATCCTACTCAATATTTTTTTATAATTCTATTAGTTGATTAACCTTCAAATATATAACCTTTATATATTTGAAAATCATATTTTCTAAAATAGATTTATGATTACAAATACGTATATATTAGGCTTGTTACTCTCAACTCATTCTAGGGTATTTCTAACCCCATCTCTAATGAGTTTCCTCATTCTAGGATACTGCTGATCCTATCTCTAATGAGTATTCTTATTGGATATTACTAATCCAATCTCTGATGAGTCTTTTGTTCAGTTCTAACGAGTTGTATCCCAAATATTTGAGCTAACCAAAGCTCTGATACCAACTGTAACGACACGCGTTTTGCCCGACCTTAATCGATCGTAAAATCGACCAAGACCGTTCAAAACCCGAGTACGTTAACTTTGGGAATACAACAACATCAGAACAACAACAACAGACTTCTATTATATCATGATAATATAACATCAAAGTACATAATATCAGAGTACATCGATAAAATACAGCGGAAGATAAATTACAGCATTTTAATACATTGCAGCGGAAACAATAAAATAACTAAGGCAGCGGAAGATTTCCATTGTTCTGGACACAACTTTAAGCTTCAATTCAGGATCCTGCTCGAGATAAGGACCTGTAGACAAACTACTCGACTGCCCGTGTGGAAAGAGGGCACCCGAGTTTGCAAAGGTGGAAACAAACAACGGGTCAGTCATGGGACTGGTGTGAAAATTCTTAACTAATTTAACTAATAGTAATAAGGAAAATCTAAGGATCACGCCGCTTACGTGGAACGGGTTTACTCCAATGGATTGTCGTGCATAAATTAAAGGTAAATCGTTAAACAACGTAACGCTTTTTAGAAAAATGAAAACATCATAAGACCGAAGTCCCATCACACAATGCAATGCAAACCGGAGGACAGGGTTTTACCTTATAATGGTCAAAAATGCTTGATACGATAAAAACGAATTTGATATTATTGCTAGTGTGTATATGTTTCAAAAACATTTCAATCATAATGTATCAATCCTAGGGCACATAGATACCATAATACTATGCTTTCATACTAGTAATACAATCAAAACCGCATGAGGTCGTATTGGAAATTGGGTTTCCATCATGAGTCAAGGCTAGGGAGGAGCTCCTTACCGATTTGAGACACTCTAGCTAATGTCTCAGGATTCCCCGCAGTTAACCCTTGGATCTTGCAGGGCCGGTCCACACATACAGCTTCGTGGATTGGCAATTCCTGAACACACGTTTCCCGATCCTATAGGACCTATCATCCGAGGCGCCTCATTCCATCATCCACATAAGTAAAATGTCGGGTCGTGTTAAACCCAAACACCACTTCTAGCTAGAAATAAACGTGCTGCTCTCCCTGCGTTCCCTTCTCCCGTTTTAGACTTTGCCGGTGTGTGAGGCTCGCGAAGTCACGCTATACACAAAGCTATGCCTAAACAGGCTATGCTTTGATCATCCCACAAGGCCTGCTTTTCAACAAAGAACCTTGATTATTGCATCTTAGTATGCCACACTGTCACTCCATACCGTACCATTAATTATCCGTCAATATATAAACGGGTGTTAAGCAAAGAATACATTCTTCACCACCAATCATTTATATATTAACAGAGAATCAATAACATGATATTTAACGGAGTACGATGTCGGACACACAATCCATTTATAAACTTATGCTCTGGGTCTGAGCGAAAGTCAAATCCGTACAAATCAACAATACGTCCGGATGGCCACCTCTGTAGCCCCTTCAAGGTTGCTACTCCCATCACGGGCATCAGAAGTCGTTGTCCATTCGTTGTGAAGATCGCCGGTCTTCAATCGCCATCTTCAACTCTTGAATTTTAAACGTCTTTCAAATTATTTGGAATGAGATAGACTCGGACTTTCCAAATAATTTTCGTATATATATAAGTTGGAAATCATTTCATATCGTTATTAGTAATTTGTAACGATTTATCTTTATTTTTATATATATAAAATAATTAAATTCCCTTTCATTAACGTAATTACATAACAAGTAGTGAATGTTTTGCTTCACAAGCTATCGAAATGTTTATAATGTGTAATGAAATGTATCTTATTACACTATATCTTGCTAACAACAAATTTCTTATTAATTTCCAAAATTGATATATACCATCACACACAACCATGTTTTCCTTTATTTTTCAATTTCCATACATATCTTATACACAAAATATATATTTTGTGTATCATTCTAATTTCAGCAAAAATAGGTATGTTTGTGTTTCATTCTCATTATAACAAACATGAATATATCTTTTTGTACGTCATTTATAATTTAACAAAAATGAGTATTTTTTTGTCATTCAACTCCTAACAAAAAATGCAATATATTTTGGTGTCAACTTCATTTCTATACAAATGAATATATTTTTGTTTGTTTAATTTCAATGTAACAAAAATAATAATTTTGCTATTCTTTTAATGCCAAACAAAAATAATAATTCTTATCTCTTTCAATGCAAAACCAAAATGATCTTGACTTTTTATAATGGCAATGTAAATTCCATTCTTAGGTGACATAATTAAAATGTAATTTTAATTTACAATGTAATATCATACTTTAATTACATAATAAAAATGTAATTCTAATTTACAGTGCAAATCCTCATTTATAGTTACATATAAAAATGTAAATTTTGTTCGCATAGAAAATCCCATATCATAGCTACATTGGGAAATGTAAATTTTGTTCGCTTGCCAAATTTCATATCATAGTTACAAATAATCATATAATTTTTATTTTCATCGCCAATTGCATATCATAGTTTCAAATTAAAATGTAATTTTTATTTGCATAGCAAATATTATATCTTTAGTTCAAATAAAAATGTAATTTTTATTAGCAATGCAAGTTCTCATTCTAAGTTACATAATAAAAATGTAATCTTTATCATCAATGCACATTCCTACTTTTGTTTACATATAAAAATGTAAATTTCATTTACAATGCAAGTCCATACTTTTGTTTACATAATAAAATTGTAAATTTCATTTACAATGCAAGTTCATACTTTTGTTTACATAATAAAAATGTAAATTTCATTTACAATGCAAGTTCATACTTTTGTTTACATAATAAAAATGTAAATTTCATTGCTAACATTTTACATTGACAAAAATATGATTTTTGTCGCTACTACTTTACATTGGAAAAAATGTTCATTTCTACCTGACATAACGTGACGGTAAAAATATTGTTTCTCTAATTAACACAACATAACGGTGATAATATTCATTTCTAAATAATTTAACATGACGGTGAAATTATTCATTTCTAAATAACATAACATGACGTTATTATCTAATGCAACATTTTATATTAAAAATGTACTTTTTCTCTACACAAAAATATTCTAACTAAATTGTGATTTTTGTGTTGACGGATCTATCATAACATAAAATGAATATTTTACGTTGACGGTTCCAACATAACCTAAAATGAATATTTTATGTTGGCATTTCATAAAATGATAATTCTATTATATCAACCTTAAAATGACAAATTCTACTATGTGAACATTAACATGATAATTCTAACATGTCGACATAAAAATGATATTCTAACATGTTGACATAAAAATGATATTCTCACATGTTGACATGAAAATGATATTCTCACATGTTGACATAAAAATGATATTCTCATATGACGCTACCAACAAAATGTGAATTTTTATTCTCATATGACGTTACTAACAAAATGAATATTTTTGTATATGACGCTACTAACAAAATAAATATTTTTATATATGACGCTACTAACAAAATGAATATTTTTTTTATGTCCTAACATACTTTTATATATGTTTTCTTTTCCTCTTTTCTAGTATGTTAAGAATAATGTTTTCAACATATAGATATTGCTAACATTACAAGCAAACAATAAAAGGAATATTTTTAATGTCTAGCAATTCTAACGATTCCTAATAACATAAAAAGAATATTTTTATGTTCTAACATTTCATGTTATCTAACATAAATGGCATTTAATTTACATGACATGTTTTCTAACAAATGGTAATGTTTTGAATAAACAAAACATAATGCAACCTTAAAATTCTATCTTTTTATTGCCTCTAAAAAGACAGTAAAAATATAACATAATTTTTTTCTTCTTTTACTGCATCCAAACGACAGTAAAATATGAATTAGCAAATCTATCATTTTAATGCTTCTAAAATGACGGTGAAATATGACATTCCAAAATGTAACCAAAAATGACATTTATAGATAAATGACAAATTTCTTTAACAGGACATTATTATATGTAAAAGATATTTCCTCTAACATGAATATTTTATATTAACATGGCATATTTAACTGACATTACATTTTTACCTATAATGACAGTTTTTATATCACATAATAGAATCTGACTAATATGATGTTTTATATTACATAACATAATCTAACTAAGATGATGCTTTTATATTCTAACTGAAATTGTGAATTTTGTTTAGACAAAAATATTTTAACTAAACATATTATGTTTGTCTAACATTCATTCTAAAATAAAAATGATAATTTAATCCTTACATAACATTTCATAACAAATTATTATTTTAACAGTTTAATGTCAATAAAATAAACATGACAAAATATGATATTTTATTTGGATTAAAGATTCTAATCCAATCCACTTCACAACCAAGGTAATATATATATATATATATATATATATATTGGATTAAAAATTCTAGTTTAATCCAATTTACAAACCATGATGATTTTTGTTGAATTCATCAGATCTAGATAATACAATAACAGATCTAACTAATACAATACAACCCAATTCATCACACCACAGCGCAAATCTAATTAAATAATATATAAACAATTATTTAATAGCGATAAAATAATTAATGAAATTAATTAAAATTAGAAATTCTCAACCATAGCTTTCCGATTTGCCAAAATTTAGATGAGCTTTAAATCAGTTCATGTCAGTTCCATCGCGTAGATCGCGGAAATACGATTCCAACGCATCGAAAATCGCTCGATTTCGTCGCTATGTGAATGAGTTATGTTTTAGTTTGTATAAATAACATTTTAAAATAAATTATTAAAAGAATAAAAAGGGAATATACCCTCTTCTTCCCCAAATTGTATCGGCCGTTTATTTTCAGAATTGTTCGAATCTTTGAATCAACATAACTCGAGCTACGATGCACGGAATTGGGAGTCGTTTGTTGGAGATGGAGCGGCTTGGAGGGGCGCATCCACGCCGGAAAGATGGGGAGGTGCAGTGGCAAGGTGGTGGGGTGGTGGGCTGCTAAAGGCGGCGGGTTTGGGAGCAGAAATCGAGAGCAACGGGGCGCGGTTTGATGTGAGACTTGTCGGAGAAGGAAGAGGAGATCAAGAGTTTCAAAAAGTTCCAAAGGAGCCTAAGTTAATTCTTTGTGGATTTGGAGGTAAGGAGGAGAGAAGGTAGATGGGTTTAGGACATTAAAATACGTTGGTGGCGGCTGAACGATTCGGCAAGAAGGATTAGTGAATTTTCTAATATATTTATATTATTTAATTAGTTAATTAGCCCATTAAGGCCCGATTAGCTCTGAACTCAGAATTAGGCCCAACGACTGTCAAACTTAAGGTTTTGACGCCTTCTGAACACAATGGGACAGATCTCGTGGCCCAATTCCGAAATCTGTTGCGCGTTTTATTAAAATTACAATATTAAATTAATATTTTAACTTCCACCGTATATTTAAATACGCCGGGGCCACATAAGGACTCTGAAAATTACAGAAAAATTATTTATGGCTTTCTTTTGTCGATACGGTCCTAACAAGACTAATTTCATCGAATTCTGAGATCATTGGAAAAATGGTCCTTTTCTGGTCGACCCGATTTGACTGAAATGGACAAAACACATTTTCCTTTGCCACGCTCACATATTAATTCGAAAAATTCTGGAAAATTAAACTTAGCAATAATTTGACATTCCGGTTCCAACAAAAGTGGTTTCGTCGAAAACTAAGGTCGTTTGCAAAATGGCTATTTTTAAGGGCTATATATTAAATTAAAATATATATAAATTCTACAGCGACTTTTCTAAATTTTAAACTGGACATAACTTTCTATTTATAAAGTGAAATTTCAATTTTTCAGATTCGTTAGAAAGATATGGTTAAACAGATTTAAATGTTTTTGGTTTCACTAAAATGTGATTTATTTTGCATCATGTACAGTCAGTCAAAGTTTAAATTCAAATTTTCAAACAACAGCGCTGTTTTAAACTCCTTTTATAAATAAATTAAATTTATTCGTTTTAACTTCAATTAAACTAAAATTTTCATCGTTATTATTTAAAATAAATCATATTAAATATTCCAAATTCATTAAAATTTCTAAAATAAATTTTTTAAATTGGCCCCAAAATTCCGGGTTGTTACAATATGGGAGTAATATGTGTAAGCCTCCCTTTCGTCTCCGGACCACTACTCCTGCATAACCCGATAACCTGTCTCTAGTCTGCTCGTTTAGGAGCACCCATAGTAATAAGAAGAGACATAAAACTCTGGGTCAGACAAAGGTCTTGTATGAGCGATAAGCAGCCAAAAAAACAAAACAATAATAGGTATACATAACCATACCTGAACCCGGACCTGCAACCAAAGAGTTAGCACAACAGGATGAACAATACTCTTAGGTAACACTAACACATAGTGTGAAAACAAGAGGGAGGGGGTGTGCATGTCATGGTGATAGCAAACATCAAACATAGCAATCATCCTCACATCTCTCACTCAGTGCGTAAAGTATACGATATCTACTAATTTGGTCACCTAATTCCTTGCTACGATCGCTCTGCCCCATGGAGTCATAATAGCTCCACTGCACTGATCCATAACCACTAATCATTTGATATGTCCACTCTTCCCCATGGAGTCATGACAACCCCACTGCACTGGCTCATAGCCCTTGCTACGACCACTTGCCCTTGGGAATCTTAACAGTCCCATTACGCGGATTCATAGCCGATATCCATCTCTCAGTGGTGAGTCAAAGCTATAGACATCGATAACCCCTTTGCACATGTCCCGCAGCAAAGTCCAACTTATGAAGTTAACTCGTTGGTTCCCATCTGGATCCTGAGTGATAACTTCCCATTTGGACTTCCTTTGCATGACGGGTTTTGGTATCCTTCAGTCTGGTTCATCACATTCAGTTCGTTCGTCTTCGTTCGTGATGTGCAATCGATTCTTGGTGCAAAATTCGTGGTCAAGCTCTTCGGTCGTGACCTTTCTTTCCACTCCTGACCTTCCATAGGGGTCAGGTCGTGATCCTCCGTGATCCTCCATAATGGTCGGGTTGTGATCCTCCATAAGGGTCGGGTCATTATAGTTAATTTTGGAATTTTCATTTGTATTTGGCAAGGGAATTTTTATTTACATGTTTATGAGTAGACTACTTTATTTTATCATCCTTATAAAAATTGTACTATAAATTAAAATTGTATACCCCCATAATCAGAAGGGGAGTTCCTCTATCAATTCTCTTTTTATTTGTAGGTTATGGCATCCCAAAAGACACAAAAAAAGCGTAGGACAAAGTTGAGAGAAAAAAAGCATAGAGACATGGTTTTACAGTTGCAGTAGCAGGATCATCTACGGACTACATAGATGAAGTGTTTGAATCAGCACTTAGAAGCGTATGTGCAGCAACATGGTTCTTTCCCTTCGCCATTCAGTGCTTCCGGTATGATGTTTGATAGGTATGCTTTTTGTGTTTACGATTGGATATCGTATATATTACATATTGATTTGGAGTTGGTGAGGATGTTGTGTTTTGATATTTTCGATACACTTTTATGTGGAACTGGATGTTTCACAAAAGAGGTTGTACACTTGTTTTGATGATGTGTGACGTTGATGGGTTAAGCTTAAAAATGTTGGATGTTTGCTATATTTTATATTGAAGTTGATTTGATGTTTGTCAAATTGTTTATATTATTTATGTTATTGGTATAATATGTTATATATTTATGAAATATATGTGTGAAATAAATTTAAGAATTATATTGATATATGTGGATTGGCTGAAAGTTGAATGGCTTGCTGGAATTTATAAAAAATACCTAGATTACCAATGGCTTTCGATGGCTAAACATTCACAAAAACCCAATGACGATGGTTAACTGTTTATTTCTTCCTAATTCGTTAAACAATTTTATATTAAATATATATGGTTGGATGTGAGCAAATATGGATTGACTGAAATCAGAGTAAGAAATTGCGGAAACGATAGTTTAACATTAAGGATCGTGTATTATAGCACTGAGTTTGATTATACCTTAATATTGGATCGTGAAATTATAAACTCCTCATGATTGGCGCTATGTCAAGGTAACGAATTCATTTGGTGACTTAAGAACATCATATCATGTAAAAAGTTAACAAAAAGCAAGAGAGCAACAACTAGGAAAAGATGAGATAAAGAACTGTACGCCATTTGATACATCATGGCGGCTTCTTTAATTAGTTCTCCAATGCAATAACAACCCTGTTTTGAACGGAAAATAATCATCTGGTCTCGTTATTTTGTGTGCACGTAGACCATCTCCATCTCCACTGCTCGATTATAGTATCTAAATTAGCTAAATTAAAATAAAATTAAGAATCTGCTGTGAAGATTGATTTGGTTCGTCCAAATAACTTTGAACATTGCACCAGATGATTTCAACTATTTAGATACCTTCTCAAAAAGAAAATCGTTTAACAATTTAAAATAATAATATTAGAGTCCGTGTAGTACGAAAATAGTACCATTGATCGCACAAAATCATAAGGGCATTTCCGGTCATTCGAATTAAGGGTTCATATTTCAGACTTTTCTCTTCAGTGGAAGGTCTAAGGCTGAATATTCGGCCAAATCTTCAGGATCCACTTCAAGATCCTGATGGCCATCCTAGCGCCTAGTTTTTAGGCGCTAGGTTCTGGCGCCTACTTATTAGGCGCCAGGTTCTGGCGCCTAATAAGTAGGCGCCAGGATGGCTCCCCCTCCCCCCCTCACGTGCTCTCCCTTTAACCCCTCCTCTACCTTTTTCTCTCTTCAAACGGCTATAAACGGTCAAATATTTGAACTAACAACGGCTATAAACGGTCGTATAGAAGTTTCAACGACCGTAAACGGTCATATTTTTTATTTTTCTATATATATTTGTATGAGTGGCTCATTGTAAAACACAAAAACTTCTTCATTCAAATCCATTGGACTCTTTATCTACGAGTAAACAATGTCATATCCGTTCCAATTCAATAATGAAGCGATGAATACGAATAGTTGGGATTTCGATTCTCAACCAACCGAAGATCTTACCCCTCCTTCAGCTCCAACACTCTCATTTAATTATTCTGCACCGTGGACCAACGACGAAGATAAAGATCTCTGTTTAATGTACTGCCACTTTTCAAACGATTCGGTCAAGGGAAATGATCAAAGTGGGGGAAGCGTTCTGGTCAAAAGTTGTGTCTTCTTACAACAAAAAGCACGTAGAAAGGACAAGATCAGTGTCTGCACTTTCCGGTCGATTTGGGAAGATTAATCGACAAACCCAATTCTTTGAGTCTCAAGTTCACAAAATTAGAACCGCAAACCCTAGCGGAATGGGTGGAGAAGCTGAATTGGTAATAATTTGTAACTCTTTAATTTTCTTATCGATAATTTATTTTACCTACCACGAAATAATACCAATATTCATTATTTTATTGTTTGTAGAAGCGGATGGCGAACGATCAATTCTTGAAATGATTTCCTAGAGAAAATGGTGCGAAAAAACTGCATTACTACCAGTTCGGTAATTGCTATGAATTGCTCATTAGTCATCCGAAATGGAGTTCTAGCAACGCGAAGAGCTTAAGAGATGTTCAGACAAAGGAAAAGTAAAGAAAAAAGCATGCCGAAATTCCTATACGTCAAGTCCAGGAGAATCTTCGTAGAGAGATTCTAATACCGGTGAAGATGCAACTCCAGAATTTGATGAAGATGAAAGACCTATGGGCCAGCATGCTGCGAAGAAGAAAAATGCTGTTCAAACCCAATATGATTCTCGGTGGGCGCAGATGCACGAGAAGCATGCCAGAGAGAATGAAGAACGTCAAAAACATAGTGCTGAAAAACTTCAGGTCTTAAAACAGTTAGCTGAGATTGGACGTGGTAGGTTTGAGATTGAGCAGCATCGGGAAGAGACTTTAGTAATGCAAATGGATGTCACCGGAATGGACCCACTAATGACACAGTACTGGATGGATTATAAACAGCGTATTGTTGATAGTCGTGCTGGATCTAGGCGTATGTAGTTTTATTATATAGTGTTGTACTGCCTTAATTGTTTTCATATATGTATTGTTTTCTAGTTTGAATTAATCAATGGTAACTTGTTTTCTTTAACGCAGTGTGTATGTATCAAATAATTTAAAATAATTCAACGAATTACGTACGGCAAAGCTAACACACTTCAATGCAAACACACATAATAAAACAAAGATGCTGAAATACAAATCGAAACAAGCGTAATAAAAACATAGACACGAATATATAATCTACTGGTTGCCGTAAGCGCTCCAGATGTGATCCATGAGATCATGTTGAAGCCGATTATGCAATGCCGAATTCCGATATAGTTCATATTGATCCACGTGAAACATATCGAATTGTCCTTCAATTTCATCAACGGAAGTTCGGTAAATTTTTGGGGGTTGTCTTGATCCTTCGTACTCGTAATCTGGTTGCACGATGTCGCATTCATCTTCGATTATCATGTTATAAAGAATTATGCAGCAGAACATAATTTTTGCCATTTTCGACCTTTTCCATATCCTACATAGACTACTAACCATTACGAATCGTGATTGAAGAACTCCGAATGCTCTCTCTACATCTTTTCGCTGACCCTCCTGCATAGATGCGAATCTCTTCTGTTTTGGGGTAAGCGGGTTCGCAAAGGTCTTTACAATCGTGCTCTATTTCGGATAAATTCCATCCCCCAAATAGTACCTGTGATCATATGTGTTATGTCCGATCGTAAATGATACAGGGACGGATTTACCCTGCGCCAAATCGCTGAACAAATGTGATCGTTCTAAAACAATTAAGTTGTTAAGGGAACGAGGCATACCAAAAAAAGTATGCCATATCCAAAGATCATGAGACGCAACTGCTTCTAAGATGATGGTTGGCTTTTTTTTCTTTACCGTTGTACGCTCCATGATGAGCTTTAGGACAGTTCTTCCACTCCCAGTGCATGCAATCTAGACTCCCTAACATCCCAGGCTACCCTTTACTTTCATGCATTTCACGCAACCTAGCTACATCAGCCTCGTTTGGAGAACGAAGATATTCATCTCCATATATGTCGACCATTGATTGGAAAAACTCATCCAGGTTTTCGAGAGCAGTACTCTCTATAATACGATAAGCGTCATCCAGAGCGTCGGCTGGTGCGCCATATGCCAACATTCTTAAAGCCGCGATCATCTTCTGATGTCCAGTCAGACCTTGTTTTTTTGGCAGCATCCTGCTTGTAAACAAAGTATTTATTAGTCACCTGAATACTTTTAAGGATTCTTAAGAATAATGGTCGACTCATTCTAAAGTGTCTGCGAAAATTCGTAGGACCATAAGTCGGATTAGAAATGAAATAATCGTTCATCAGTGTTTTATGAAATTCTACATGATCCCGGTGGAAGTATCTTCGTCCCATTTTTGAACCACCGTGTTGTCCACTAGATGAACCGTAAGTTTCACGATAGATCTCCATAAGTTCCTCTTCTTCTTGCTGGTGTGCTTTTGCGATGGCTTCATCCTCAGAATCACTATCGCACAACATAATTGATTTGAGCAAATGGCCATACATTTTTATTGTTAAGTTGTTGTTTATTTTTGAATTGTGGAGTTGAAGTATGATATGTACGTCCTTATATGGTTGGGAAAAGTTAAGGCACCGTAACCGATGTTAGGTCAATTGAAGCAGTCACTGTAGCCATGTTTGATAAAGCAGACACTATAGCTATATTGGCTAAAGCAGGAACTGTAGCCATGTTTGATAAAGCAGACACTGTAGCCATGTTGGCTAAAGTAGGCACTGTAGCCATGTTTGATAAATCGTGCACGGTATCCTCACTTTTGTTCTCCTTAGTGATGGGTCAATTCACACACAGTAACGTTCCTGTTTTGTATTCAGTGACCGGTCTAATCACTGGCCAGACCCACGTTAATGGTACGTTATGAGAGCATGTGTCTCGTACCAAAAGGCACCAAACTTTTTCCAAATTTTTGGGCTACAAATAAAGGGTGCTTTGGTTACTTACTTTCACACAGTGAGCATTTTCTATTTCCCCGTTACTCTCCTTTATTCATGTCCACTGATAGTTGGTCTCCCTCTGAGTTACTAATACTCGTCGAAGCGTATATTGAGTTTCAAGAAATGCATGAAAAAATCATGCAAGGAGGTGGCGGAGTGACCCATGAAATGTACTAGCAATTGGTCCAAAAAAACTACAATGACAACCCAAAGTGTCCATCGTGGCGGTCTAAAGAAGAGATACACAGTAAACATATGACGTTCTGGGATGATTGTGCCCGATACCGCCAGATAATCGAGGTGGTAGAAGAGGAAGATATTTTCAAAGCTAATCGTGCCACATTTGATTCACGTTATCTTTTTGAACATGGAACAGAATTCGTAGGCCATGAAGCGTATGAACTTCATTACAGCTGGATAACACGCTTCGGTTTTGATTGGTAGATGTGGTCGTGCTACTATTCATGGTAGCATGTGTAACAACAGTAGTTGTATCGTACTATCTCTCAACAGTGTTCATGTACTATGTACCAGTGTGTAGTCAGTGTCTCAGTGTGTAGTCAGTGTCTCGGTGTGTAATCAGTGTCTCAGTGTGTAGTCAGTGTCTCAGTTGTGGTTAAGTCTTTAAGTTGCATGTGAGCTCTTCTATTTTCTTTCTATATTTATTACGCAATATGTCTTTGTATCGAGTCATTTCAATGACTGTACCAGGCTTTGGAAACAATATTTTACATGTATGAGTTAAAAAATGTGGGTCATCCACGTATGCATTAAACATTATTTCGTGACAGACAGATATAAAACTCTACCAAAACACTCATAACTTAAGACACACAAAAAAGGAAGCTTTCCTACTGCTCTTACCATTGTCACAACAATGCCTTCGTGGACTTCAGCTACAGACTCTGAGGAAGAGGCATACGAAGCGATTAGACTTCAAGAGATGGAAGACGAATTAGAGTTTTTGAACGACCCACACTTTCAAATACCACCACCAGAAGCTCAAGTTCCCCATGTTCAACCTTCACACGAACAGTTGGTACCTCAACCACCCCAAGAAGTAGAGGTGTATCGAGTACGTTAGTTGAAATGGTCGTTAATAATACATTAGTACGTTAATATTACATCAGTACCACTACATAGGAATACAATAGTACGTTAATATTACATTTTCTGAACTGGGGTTGGATTTCACAAATTTGGATACTCAAGCTTTTGTTGGAGTTGCCCTAATACATATAAACCACAAATGGAATACCATAGTGCACAGAAGAAAAATTACAACAGAACGTTAATAATACATCAGTACCACTACATAGGAATACAACAGTACGCTAGTATGAAGTCATAATACAACAGTCCCCTTAATAATACAAATAAACCGCAAAAGTGCAGAAAAGACAAAATACAACAGTCCGTTAATAATACATCAATAGCACTACACAGGAATGCCTCCATCGTCATGTGAAAACCCGCAACTTCCCCGTAAAGGAAAGCGTCGGATAGTTCGAGAACAAACCACAACAGAACACATATAGAAGAACATTTCATTGTATATTACAACAATGCATCAGATTACAAGAATATACAGAGTATAAATGAATATTACACAGAAATATCAGAGATTTAAATTACATTTAAATACATAGCAGCGGAAAATAATACAATACACAACTAGAAGAGATATACGGATACAAAGCTTTCCGGATATCGTTTCAGCTGTAAACCAGGTTCCTGTGAATATAAATCTGCAAAACCAAAACTACTAGCTGCCCGTGTCAAAATAAGGGCACCCAGAGTTTAGGTTAAAACAATAAACTCCAGGTCAGTCATGTGACTGGTGTGAGAACTAAAACAGTTATTAATCTTTATTTTAAATCATTAGGTAAATCAAGGGACCACGCCGTATAACACGGAACGGGTTTCCTCCCAAGAATACCGGTGCATAAAACAAACAGCGCAATGCTAAATAAAGAAAAATGAAGCTGTTATAAGACCCAGGTCCCATCACACAATGCAACGCAGCCGAGGATAGGGTTTTCCCTTATAACAGCCAAAGAATGCTTGATACGTTTAAAACAAATCGTTTGGTACTATTATAAGTGCATAGTGTATAAAACAACTTCAAATCATAAGTATCAATCATAGGCGGCATGAATGCCCCATCCCACTATGTCGCCATACTAGGTTCTACAATTAAAACCGCAAATATCACGTATTTGGAAGTTGGATTTCCATCTATGAACCGAGGCAAAAGATAGTCCTCAACCGATTCGAGACTGCCTAGCCCGAGTCTCAGGATCAGAGCTCGAGTGACCCTAGGAGCGACAGGGCCGGTCCACCGATGTGGATTAAAATGCCTGAGCACTGCGTTTCGCCGCCCTTTGGGGCGTAAGCGAGCCAACGAATGACTCCATCGGACCCGGATCGTCCGATCTAACCGAGGCGCCTCGCAACAGCAACAACCACATAAGTCAAACTCGTCAGGGCGTGTAAAACCACTGACGCCACTTCTAGCTAGGAGGAAACGCAGGCCCTCCCTGAGGTCCTTTCTCCCGTTTTTGGTTCATACCGGGTGTGAAACTCGCGAAGTAAACGTTACACAAAGCTACGCCACAAAGGCCGTGCTTTGATCATCACCACAAGACTTTGCTTTTCAACAGAAGCCTCGATCAATTGCCACACAGGAAAACCATCCTATGCAACCGATATCAGTCACACAGAATGAAATCCGATGTCAGACACACAGTCCATTTACAAGTCCGTTCTGGGTCTGAACGAAACCGGGAGCACCTAGTACCCCGCATATCCATCGATCTCCAAGTACGTCTGGACGATCACCAACTGTTTCCATCTTCTTGGGTGTACAGCCCAATCAAGATCATCAGTTATCACCCAAACGACGTGAAGACTTCCGGTCTTCGACCATCGTCTTCATCTTCGACTTATCGTCGTATCAGTTATTCAGAATGGGATAAACCCGGTCTTTCCGAATAACTCGCGTATATTTTAAATAAGTGTTACACAAACACAACATACGCCTCATTCCAATTCATTAGTCACTAACCGTAAATTAATCAAGAGAATAATTTCCCAAATATTAACCCCGAAGGCCGAAACCAACATCAGATCAATATCCAGAAAACCATTCTGTTTGGCTAACCGATAGTTAGTTTCTAAATTTCACATTCATAGGGAAAGTTTCCCATTAATTTTATCAAAGATAAATTCCTTGAATTTATTCTTTAATCCATTTTTGAATATCAATTCAAACTAGTCGGGATTAGCGAACCTTACCGAAGTAATCATTTGTTTTAATTTCCCAATCCCAACCTATTCATCCCATGAAGTAAAACTGGTAATACTTCATATCTAACACCACAGTGTTATCGGTAAATTCAATTACCATTTCACGTTCAAATCTAATTAAAGATTTAACTATCGCCTGGAGCAAAACTGGTGATACTCCATTTTCGATCTTTTCAATCTAATTAAAGATTCATTAAAACTCAACTTAGTTTTAATCGTTAACTGGGTTAAAGAATCCGTGTCATTTAAAAACACCGTTCACAATAAACCCAAAATCACCTTCATTAATTATCGGGTTAAAGAACGAGTGTTATTTAAAACACTGTCCACGATAAACCCAAAAATCAATATCAATTCAATTCCAATTAAATATTATTTAATTGGTACACTTCATTAAATCTAAATAAAAAGATTTAATCTTTTCTCAACTGGGTTCAAGAACAGTGTTAGTGAAGACACCATTCACGACAAACCCCAAATCACATTTGATATTCAATACAAGGCTCTGAATAGAAAATATATCGGCTTATATTCAATATCAAATTCTACGACAAACAAATGTCGTATTGGAAATAACGATATAAATATATCTTTCAAATTTCCATAACAACACCTGTATAATCACGAATTCCAACATCGAAATATTCCGAAGACAATTTCGATTCAATTCCACTCCAATGCAATCATTGGAAATTCTGGTTATTTTTAAAACCATTTCAAATTCAATTTATTTATTTAAAAATAAATAGAATTATCTTTCTAGTTCAAAACTAGTTCATTTCGATAAAAATCTATTTTTATCCTTTCAAATATGGAGTTTTTCATCCCAATCCTTTCTAAATCATTTCTTATGATTTTACACAAATTATTACTATTTTTAATAATTTTATCAAGGCCCGTACAGTCGATTTCCAACAACGGCCATCGAACTGCACTTACAGCGACCTTTTTCGAATTTGATTTGGACGTATCTCCAAATCCAACCGTTAGATTTCAAATTTCTAACATTCATTAGAAAGCTCTTTTCGATACGAACCCAACGGTTCTGGTTTTAGGAGAATCCGACGGTCGGATCTCCCGCAATGTCCGTTTGAAATAAATGGTCGAAATTCACGAACTGCCGCGGCGCGTTCTATTCAGGCCATTATATTATATATATATAATATATATAATATATACTTCGTCGATTTCTATTTAAAACGAATTATATAAATAGTTTTAAATTCGTTTCAAAAGCAATTTCAACTTCCTTTTCAATTCAAATCAAAATTGAATTCTCCTTTATAAATCCGTTTCAAAATTCATTTCTATTCAATTCAAATTTCAATTCAATTTGAATTCATTTCAATTCGTTTTCAATTCAATTTGAATTCGTTTTCAATTCATTTCGAAATCGTTTTCAATTCAATTCATTTCGAAATCGTTTTCAATTCAATTCATTTCGAAATCGTTTTCAATTCAATTTGAATTCGTTTTCAATTCAATTCATTTCGAAATCGTTTTCAATTCAATTCATTTCGAAATCGTTTTCAATTCAATTCATTTCGAAATCGTTTTCAATTCAATTCATTTCGAATTCGTTTTCAATTCAATTCATTTCGAAATCGTTTTCAATTCAATTCATTTCGAAATCGTTTTCAATTCAATTCATTTCGAAATCGTTTTCAATTCATTTCGAATTCGTTTTCAATTCAATTCATTTCGAAATCGTTTTCAATTCAATTCATTTCGAATTCGTTTTCAATTCAATTCATTTCGAAATCGTTTTCAATTCAATTCATTTCGAAATCGTTTTCAATTCAATTCATTTCGAAATCGTTTTCAATTCAATTCATTTCGAAATCGTTTTCAATTCAATTCATTTCGAAATCGTTTTCAATTCAATTCATTTTGAATTCGTTTTCAATTCAATTCATTTCGAAATCGTTTTCAATTCAATTCATTTCGAAATCGTTTTCAATTCAATTCATTTCGAAATCGTTTTCAATTCAATTCATTTCGAATTCGTTTTCAATTCAATTCATTTCGAAATCGTTTTCAATTCAATTCATTTCGAATTCGTTTTCAATTCAATTCATTTCGAAATCGTTTTCAATTCAATTCATTTCGAAATCGTTTTCAATTCAATTCATTTCGAAATCGTTTTCAATTCAATTCATTTCGAAATCGTTATAAAATCGATATAAATATCGTTCACGTCAAAATGGCGTCAATCTAATCATCACGGCTTCACATATTTCTATTTTCAAATATTCTATTTCAAATATTTCCTATTATCAAAATATTCTTTATTTTCACGATTGGAATGAGGCCCAATCAATTACCATATAAAGTTAATTATATGGATTTTCATACAACACATGTATATAATAACATTGAAAATAATCAACCATCAACCAAAGTGCACTACACTGTAAAAGCATCAAATATAGATATTCAACGCTTATAACAGCCTGTCAATCAATCGATCGACATATTTAATCAATCAGGATGAGTGAACTTCAAATTTCATCCCAACACCCGTGTGGGGTTTCAAACAATCAAACAAATATTTTATTCGTGCAGTTGGGCGATGTGTAAAATTTATCGTCCCAATCAATGTCATTCAAATAGGTGTGCATAAACAAACCGTCCGGTTTATAAATGAATATTTTATTCACTTCACTTTAAAAATTATATTTTTAACGATAAAACATTTTATTTCAACCTATGAATTTCTATTCAATTCATTTACACAATAAAATGATATTTTTATTTTCTAACATATTTTAGAAAATTTCGGCGGCATAACGGCACGATACTAGAAACGGGACGAGGCCTAGCCTTATCCCCGGTCTAGTGAAGGCCCACGCCATTCACACATCAATCAAATCAATTCGTTATGCAAACCACAAAATTTGGAGTAAGAGTCTAACCTAGCCTTACTCCTTCGCCTTATAACGGCGCACGTCTAATCCTAACCAATTTATCGATTCGATTTTTCACACCCCAAACCACATTCAAACCAATATCGCAATCAATAACCAAACAGCCAAACAAACAAGTCCATGGTCTGTGGACGATTGTGTCGGGTGCTACTAAGCACCGTCTGCATCCTAGTATATATATATAACTAGAAAAGAAATTGAAAGGTGAGAAATTCTCACAGATAGCTATCCTAGCTCCACGGCACTTCATTGATAGAAATCTTCATCGCTATCGCATCTTCGTCGTCTTCGTTGCCCATAGCCACTACATACGTAAAAATCGAATTTTTACTTCGTTATTCAATTTATAAATCGAATTTTTAGTTCGCTATTCAATATATAAAAATCGAATTTTTACTTCAAAGTTCAATATATAAAAATCGAATTTTTATTTCAAAGTTCAATATATAAAAATCGAATTTTTATTTCAAAGTTCAATATATAAAAATCGAATTTTTATTTCAAAGTTCAATATATAAAAATCGAATTTTTATTAGTTTAAAAATCGAATCTTTTATAGTTTAAAAATCGAAACTTTTATAGTTTAAAAATCGAATTTCAAAGATATAGATTCCGCCTTTTCAAAAATAAAGATTATATCTTTAATATTCCTACGGCGTAAAAATTATATTTTTATTACTTTAAAAATATAATTTTCATATCTTACTTCTTTTAAATCTTTTACTTTTTAAAGTTTAAATCTTTTAAAACCTTTTTAGAAATCAGTTTTAAAATCATTTATAGAATCAGTTCTCTTTTTCCCAAATTCAGTTTTCTTTTTCAAAATAGTTTTAAAATCTTTTCAAAATCAGTTTTCTAATCTTTTATAAAATCAGTTTTCTAATCTTTTATAAAATCAGTTTTCTAATCTTTTATAAAATCAGTTTTCTAATCTTTTATAAATTCAGTTTTAAAATCTTTTATAAAATCAGTTTTCTAATCTTTTATAAATTCAGTTTTAAAATCTTTTATAAAATCAGTTTTCTAATCTTTTATAAAATCAGTTTTCTAATCTTTTATAAATTCAGTTTTAAAATCTTTTATAAAATCAGTTTTCTAATCTTTTATAAATTCAGTTTTAAAATCTTTTATAAAATCAGTTTTCTAATCTTTTATAAATTCAGTTTTCTTTTTCAAAATACAGTTTTAAAATCTTTTAATAAAAGAAACAGTTTTATTACAGAATAATAAAATAAATAATAAAAAAAAATATAAGGATAAAATAAAATAAAATACTCACTGATCTGCGAAGGGGGAGGGGGAAAGAAACGGCGGCAGGAGGCGTTGGCGAAGCGGAGGGTGGAGCGATGGCTTCGAGGGCTTGGGTCCTGGCGTCTCGCTGCTTCAGGGGACTCGCGATGGCTTCGATCGATGGAGGGGCGGATCGTCTTCGTCGGAGCTGCGGTGGTGGCGGCGTTCGCTTTAGGGGGGCGGTCTGGCGATATCGCTAGGGTTTTTTCTTTTCTTTTTTTTTTCCTCGTTTTGAAACTGAAATGAACGGGGGGGGGGCCAGGGTATAGGAGGGAATTGAGATTTCTTTTTTTTTATTATTATTATTTAATTATTTAATTTTGCAAATAGGTTGACTTTTACATACGACCTCGAAACCAGGCCCACCGCCTGTCGTCCATAGCGTTTTACCCCCATTCCGAACACAATGGGATATGTATCGCAAGCTGATTTGATCTTTTCGATTAGTTTCCTTTTGAATTTTCATTTAAATCACTATATTGAATTTTAAACGCACATTTCAAATTACCGGGGTCACAAACTAACTCTATAAATTGCAGAAAAATATTTTCTAGCTTCGTATTGACGATACGGTCCTAACAAAACTAGTTTCGTTGAATTCTGAGACCGTTGGAAAAATGGCCATTTTCCAGTCGATTAAAATCAACTGAAGCTGGTCAAACGCGTTTTCCTTTGCCACGCTCACATATTGATTCGAAAAATTATGAAATTTGGAATCTAGCAATAACTTAACATCACGGACCCAACAAAACTAGTTTCGTCGAAATCCAAGGTCGTTTGCAAAACGGCTATTTTTAAGGGCTATATATTATATAAAATATATATAAATTCCATAGCGACTATTCTGAATTTTCAACTGGACGTATCTTATCATTTCTAAGATGAAATCTCAGTTTGCTAACTTCGTTACAAAGATATAGTTATACAGATTCAAATATTTCTTGTTTCGTTCAATTCTGACTTATATTGAATTCTGTATATTCATTTGAAATTAGAAATCGAATTTTCGAACTACCGCGCCATTTTCAATTCCTTTTATAATTATATATAATTATTATATATTCTAATGACGACGCGTATAATATATACGATCGAATTATATTCAAAATAAATTTCTCGTCGATATTATTTAAAATAATTCATTTTAAATAATCAAAATTCGCTAAAATGGCCAAAATAAAAATTTTAAACTGGCCCAGATTTTCGGGTTGTTACAATCTCCCCCACTTAAAACTTTTCGTCCCCGAAAAGGAACAAAGTCGAAAGTGGTTTGATTATTCAGCTCTACGATCGATCAGGCTTCCATTCTCCAACTCTTTAGTTTCTGAGAATTTTCAAAATTTCAAAAATTTGGCTAACAGCCTAAATTTTTGAAAAATTTCGCCATAACCTCCCCTGCACCGGGAGCATCGGGGAATTTCAAATAGCTTCCCCGGTCCTTCAGATCTCAAAAAGAAAAAGAAAAAGCCAAGCGGCTAGCCAATAGGCTCACAAAATCATCATCACCCAAACAAAACAGGAAATTATGTAGTAAACATGTACCTATTTGTCGGGCAAACAAATTTTATTCTCTGGCTCTAGCCTCCTTGCTATGACCTGTTCAATGATATATATGTATATGCAAGCAAATGCGACCAATTTTCAATACAATTCATTATTTGATGCTATTAGGCATAATGGTTCAAAAATTACCAAACAATTTAAACAAGCAACACAACCATCAATCAATTAGTGAATTATCATTTCAAATTCATAATTTTGATATATAGTCAAAAATCAGATTTTTGATGCCAAATCACAACAATAAGCCCTATCTAATTTTGGTTCTCACACCAGCCTAATGGAAATATATAGATATCACACCTTCGTCACTCGAAAATAAATACTAGTAACGCTGCAGCATTATCAGAATCATCCCCGGGCAACTAGAATGCGATTCTATATCTACCCAATATATTAAAACTTTGAACATACGTTTGCAAGGCGTATATGCAAATTCTTTATATACTGAGTTGTCCAAAATCAATATAAATAACTAATCAAATATGTATAATTGATTTAAATTTTCAAAACAAAAATTTGTTTTCACTTTCAAAACTATACTCTTCACACTCGTTCTAGGATACTACTGATCCCATCTCTAACGAGTCATTCTAATTGGATATTACTAACCCAATATCTGATGAATTCTTTCGTATGGTTCTAATGTGCCTTGTTCTCTGCTTTGTAAACCAAAGCTCTGATACCAACTGTGAAAACCCGCAACTTCCCCGTAAAGGAAAGCGTCGGATAGTTCAAGAACAAACCACAACAGAACACATATAGAAGAACATTTCATTGTATATTACAACAATGCATCAGATTACAAGAATATACAGAGTATAAATGAATATTACACAGAAATATCAGAGATTTAAATTACATTTAAATACATAGCAGCGGAAAATAATACAATACACAACTAGAAGAGATATACGGATACAAAGCTTTCCGGATATCGTTCCAGCTGTAAACCAGGTTCCTGTGAATATAAATCTGCAAAACCAAAACTACTAGCTGCCCGTGTCAAAATAAGGGCACCCAGAGTTTAGGTTAAAACAATAAACTCCAGGTCAGTCATGTGACTGGTGTGAGAACTAAAACAGTTATTAATCTTTATTTTAAATCATTAGGTAAATCAAGGGACCACGCCGTATAACACGGAACGGGTTTCCTCCCAAGAATACCGGTGCATAAAACAAACAGCGCAATGCTAAATAAAGAAAAATGAAGCTGTTATAAGACCCAGGTCCCATCACACAATGCAACGCAGCCGAGGATAGGGTTTTCCCTTATAACAGCCAAAGAATGCTTGATACGTTTAAAACAAATCGTTTGGTACTATTATAAGTGCATAGTGTATAAAACAACTTCAAATCATAAGTATCAATCATAGGCGGCATGAATGCCCCATCCCACTATGTCGCCATACTAGGTTTTACAATTAAAACCGCAAATGTCACGTATTTGGAAGTTGGATTTCCATCTATGAACCGAGGCAAAAGATAGTCCTCAACCGATTCGAGACTGCCTAGCCCGAGTCTCAAGATCAGAGCTCGAGTGACCCTAGGAGCGACAGGGCCGGTCCACCGATGTGGATTAAAATGCCTGAGCACTGCGTTTCGCCGCCCTTTGGGGCGTAAGCGAGCCAACGAATGACTCCATCGGACCCGGATCGTCTGATCTAACCGAGGCGCCTCGCAACAGCAACAACCACATAAGTCAAACTCGTCAGGGCGTGTAAAACCACTGACGCCACTTCTAGCTAGGAGGAAACGCAGGCCCTCCCTGAGGTCCTTTCTCCCGTTTTTGGTTCATACCGGGTGTGAAACTCGCGAAGTAAACGTTACACAAAGCTACGCCACAAAGGCCGTGCTTTGATCATCACCACAAGACTTTGCTTTTCAACAGAAGCCTCGATCAATTGCCACACAGGCAAACCATCCTATGCAACCGATATCAGTAACACAGAATGAAATCCGATGTCAGACACACAGTCCATTTACAAGTCCGTTCTGGGTCTGAACGAAACCGGGAGCACCTAGTACCCCGCATATCCATCGATCTCCAAGTACGTCTGGACGATCACCAACTGTTTCCATCTTCTTGGGTGTACAGCCCAATCAAGATCATCAGTTATCACCCAAACGACGTGAAGACTTCCGGTCTTCGACCATCGTCTTCATCTTCGACTTATCGTCGTATCAGTTATTCAAAATGGGATAAACCCGGTCTTTCCGAATAACTCGCGTATATTTTAAATAAGTGTTACACAAACACAACATACGCCTCATTCCAATTCATTAGTCACTAACCGTAAATTAATCAAGAGAATAATTTCCCAAATATTAACCCCGAAGGCCGAAACCAACATCAGATCAATATCCAGAAAACCATTCTGTTTGGCTAACCGACAGTTAGTTTCTAAATTTCACATTCATAGGGAAAGTTTCCCATTAATTTTATCAAAGATAAATTCCTTGAATTTATTCTTTAATCCATTTTTGAATATCAATTCAAACTAGTCGGGATTAGCGAACCTTACCGAAGTAATCATTTGTTTTAATTTCCCAATCCCAACCTATTCATCCCATGAAGTAAAACTGGTAATACTTCATATCTAACACCACAGTGTTATCGGTAAATTCAATTACCATTTCACGTTCAAATCTAATTAAAGATTTAACTATCGCCTGGAGCAAAACTGGTGATACTCCATTTTCGATCTTTTCAATCTAATTAAAGATTCATTAAAACTCAACTTAGTTTTAATCGTTAACTGGGTTAAAGAATCCGTGTCATTTAAAAACACCGTTCACAATAAACCCAAAATCACCTTCATTAATTATCGGGTTAAAGAACGAGTGTTATTTAAAACACTGTCCACGATAAACCCAAAAATCAATATCAATTCAATTCCAATTAAATATTATTTAATTGGTACACTTCATTAAATCTAAATAAAAAGATTTAATCTTTTCTCAACTGGGTTCAAGAACAGTGTTAGTGAAGACACCATTCACGACAAACCCCAAATCACATTTGATATTCAATACAAGGCTCTGAATAGAAAATATATCGGCTTATATTCAATATCAAATTCTACGACAAACAAATGTCGTATTGGAAATAACGATATAAATATATCTTTCAAATTTCCATAACAACACCTGTATAATCACGAATTCCAACATCGAAATATTCCGAAGACAATTTCGATTCAATTCCACTCCAATGCAATCATTGGAAATTCTGGTTATTTTTAAAACCATTTCAAATTCAATTTATTTATTTAAAAATAAATAGAATTATCTTTCTAGTTCAAAACTAGTTCATTTCGATAAAAATCTATTTTTATCCTTTCAAATATGGAGTTTTTCATCCCAATCCTTTCTAAATCATTTCTTATGATTTTACACAAATTATTACTATTTTTAATAATTTTATCAAGGCCCGTACAGTCGATTTCCAACAACGGCCATCGAACTGCACTTACAACGACCTTTTTCGAATTTGATTTGGACGTATCTCCAAATCCAACCGTTAGATTTCAAATTTCTAACATTCATTAGAAAGCTCTTTTCGATACGAACCCAACGGTTCCGGTTTTAGGAGAATCCGACGGTCGGATCTCCCGCAATGTCCGTTTGAAATAAATGGTCGAAATTCACGAACTGCCGCGGCGCGGCGCGTTCTATTCAGGCCATTATATTATATATATAATATATATAATATATACTTCGTCGATTTCTATTTAAAACGAATTATATAAATAGTTTTAAATTCGTTTCAAAAGCAATTTCAACTTCCTTTTCAATTCAAATCAAAATTGAATTCTCCTTTATAAATCCGTTTCGAAATTCATTTCTATTCAATTCAAATTTCAATTCAATTTGAATTCATTTCAATTCGTTTTCAATTCAATTTGAATTCGTTTTCAATTCATTTTGAAATCGTTTTCAATTCAATTCATTTCGAAATCGTTTTCAATTCAATTCATTTCGAAATCGTTTTCAATTCAATTTGAATTCGTTTTCAATTCAATTCATTTCGAAATCGTTTTCAATTCAATTCATTTCGAAATCGTTTTCAATTCAATTCATTTCGAAATCGTTTTCGATTCAATTCATTTCGAATTCATTTTCAATTCAATTCATTTCGAAATCGTTTTCAATTCAATTCATTTCGAAATTGTTTTCAATTCAATTCATTTCGAAATCGTTTTCAATTCAATTCATTTCGAAATCGTTTTCAATTCAATTCATTTCGAATTCGTTTTCAATTCAATTCATTTCGAAATTGTTTTCAATTCAATTCATTTCGAATTCATTTTCAATTCAATTCATTTCGAATTCGTTTTCAATTCAATTCATTTCGAAATCGTTTTCAATTCAATTCATTTCGAAATCGTTTTCAATTCAATTCATTTCGAAATCGTTTTCAATTCAATTCATTTCGAAATCGTTTTCAATTCAATTCATTTCGAAATCGTTTTCAATTCAATTCATTTCGAAATCGTTTTCAATTCAATTCATTTCGAATTCGTTTTCAATTCAATTCATTTCGAAATCGTTTTCAATTCAATTCAATTCGAAATCGTTTTCAATTCAATTCATTTCGAAATCGTTTTCAATTCAATTCATTTCGAATTCGTTTTCAATTCAATTCATTTCGAAATCGTTTTCAATTCAATTCATTTCGAATTCGTTTTCAATTCAATTCATTTCGAAATCGTTTTCAATTCAATTCATTTCGAATTCGTTTTCAATTCAATTCATTTCGAAATCGTTTTCAATTCAATTCATTTCGAAATCGTTTTCAATTCAATTCATTTCGAAATCGTTTTCAATTCAATTCATTTCGAAATCGTTATAAAATCGATATAAATATCGTTCACGTAAAAATGGCGTCAATCTAATCATCACGGCTTCACATATTTCTATTTTCAAATATTCTATTTCAAATATTTCCTATTATCAAAATATTCTTTATTTTCACGATTGGAATGAGGCCCAATCAATTACCATATAAAGTTAATTATATGGATTTTCATACAACACATGTATATAATAACATTGAAAATAATCAACCATCAACCAAAGTGCACTACACTGTAAAAGCATCAAATATAGATATTCAACGCTT
>JASFAX010003774.1:7500-10000 GCA_030737875.1 Allium sativum
AAAAAAAAAAAAAATATTTCTCCGAAAAATCCACACAAAAAAAATTTGTTGATCGACCAATGTTTCAGCTTGCGTTTTGCCTGATCCATTTTGGTCGATCCTTCCCCTTCCTCCTCCTCCTCACCCTCCCCCCCCAATATAGGAATATATGGAATTTAGCCTAATATGACCCCGGTAGTCCAAAGTGTCTCTGCTACGTAGGTAAATCCGACCACATTTTTTTTTGTGGTTTTACCATGTAGTCACTGGGTTTTTGAGTGATCCGCATGTGTTTTCCGAATCTGGCACTTTGCCAAGTGCCAAATCTGGTACTTTGGCAAATCTGGTACTTTGCCAAATCCAAGGCGTGCCAAGCCCGATGCGCACACGTGAAAATTCAATGTTTCACCGTGTTTTTCAGCCTGGTACTTTGGCAAACCTGGTACTTTGCCAAGTGCCAAATCTGGTACTTTGCCAAATCCAAGCTGTGCCAAGCCCGATGCGCACACGTGAAAATCTAACGTTTCACCGTGTTTTTCACCATTTTTTGAGTGCCAAATCTGGTACTTTGGCAAATGTGGTACTTTGCCAAATCCAAGGCGTGCGGAGCCCGATTAGCACACGCGAAAATTCGATGTTTCACCGTGTTTTTTAGCCTGGTACTTTGGCAAACCTGGTACTTTGCCAAATGGCAAATCTGGTACTTTGCCAAATCCAAGGCGTGCCAAGCCCGATTAGCACACGTGAAAATTCAATGTTTCACCGTGTTTTTCAGCTTGGTACTTTGGCAAACCTGGTACTTTGCCAAGTGCCAAATCTGGTACTTTGCCAAATCCAAGGCGTGCGGAGCCCGATTAGCACACGTGAAAATCCAATGTTTCACCGTGTTTTTAAGCCCTTTTTGAGTGCCAAAATCTGGTACTTTGGCAAATCTGGTACTTTGGCAAATCTGGTACTTTGCCAAATCCAAGGCGTGCCAAGCCCGATGCGCACACGTGAAAATTCGATGTTTCACCGTGTTTTTTAGCCTGGTACTTTGGCAAACCTGGTACTTTGCCAAGTGCCAAATCTGGTACTTTGCCAAGTGCCAAATCGTGCGGAGCCCGATTAGCACACGTGAAAATTCAATGTTTCACCGTGTTTTTCAGCCTGGTACTTTGGCAAACCTGGTACTTTGCCAAGTGCCAAATCTGGTACTTTGCCAAATCCAAGGCGAGCGGAGCCCGATTAGCACACGTGAAAATTCAATGTTTCACCGTGTTTTTAAGCCCTTTTTGAGTGCCAAATCTGGTACTTTGCAAAGTGCCAAATCTGGTACTTTGCCAAACCCGGTACTTTGCCAAAACCAAGCCGTGCCGAGCCCGATGCGCACACGTGAAAATCCAATGTTTTACCATGTTTTTCAGTCTTTTTTGAGTGCCAAAATCTGGTACTTTGGAAATTTGGTACTTTGCCAAATCCAAGGCGTGCCGAGCCCGATTAGCACACGCGAAAATTCGATGTTTCACCGTGTTTTTCAGCCTGGTACTTTGGCAAACCTGGTACTTTGCCAAGTGCCAAATCTGGTACTTTGCCAAATCCAAGGCGTGCCAAGCCCGATGAGCACACGTAAAAATTCAATGTTTCACCATGTTTTTAAGCCTTTTTTGAGTGCCAAATCTGGTACTTTGCAAAGTGTCGAATCTGGTACTTTGCCAAACCTGGTACTTTGCCAAAACCAAGCCGTGCCGAGCCCGATTAGCACACGTGAAAATCCAATGTTTCACCGTGTTTTTCTCTATTTTTTGAGTGCCAAATCTGGTACTTTGGCAAATTTGGTACTTTGCCAAATCCAAGGCGTGCCGAGCCCGATGAGCACACGTAAAAATTCGATGTTTCACCGTGTTTTTCAGCCTGGTACTTTGCCAAGTGCCAAACCTGGTACTTTGCCAAATCCAAGGCGTGCCAAGCCCGATGAGCACACGTAAAAATTCAATGTTTCACCATGTTTTTAAGCCTTTTTTGAGTGCCAAATCTGGTACTTTGCAAAGTGCCGAATCTGGTACTTTGCCAAACCTGGTACTTTGCCAAAACGAAGCCGTGCCGAGCCCGATGCGCACACGTGAAAATCCAATGTTTCACTGTGTTTTTCACTATTTTTTGAGTGCCAAATCTGGTACTCTGACAAATCCAAGGCGTGCCAAGCCCGATGCGCACACGTCGAAATCCAATGTTTCACCGTGTTTTTCAGCCTCGTACTTTGGCAAACCTGGTACTTTGTCAAGTGCTAAATCTGGTAATTCGCCAAATCCAAGTCGTGCCAAGCCCGATGAGCACACGTGAAAATCCAATGTTTCACCGTGTTTTCAAGCCTTTTTTGAGTGCCAAACCTGGTACTTTGCCAAATCTTGTACTTCGGTAAATCTGGTAATTTGCCAAATCCAAGACGTGCCAAGCCCGGCGCGGACACGTGAACACCATTAACTCGAACACCTTCTTTACCAGAAAGCGGGTCAACCGATCGCGTTTGAGCCTTCGGCGC
>JASFAX010003774.1:40000-41505 GCA_030737875.1 Allium sativum
CAGTTTTCGGAAAAACTGGTGAAATCCAACCAAAACCAAACTTTTCCGAGATCGCAACAAAAATATTTTTAAAAATATTTTTAAAAAATTTGGGGAGGGCACTTCCATCGAAAACATTTTCAAAAAAATTTTTTTTTTAAATTTTTTTTTTTTTAAATATTTAAAAATTAATATTTTTAAATATTTAAAAAAAAAAAAAATATTTCTCCGAAAAATCCACACAAAAAAAAATTTGTTGATCGACCAATGTTTCAGCTTGCGTTTTGCCTGATCCATTTTGGTCGATCCTTCCCCTTCCTCCTCCTCCTCACCCTCCCCCCCCCAATATAGGAATATATGGAATTTAGCCTAATATGACCCCGGTAGTCCAAAGTGTCTCTGCTACGTAGGTAAATCCGACCACATTTTTTTTTGTGGTTTTACCATGTAGTCACTGGTTTTTTGAGTGATCCGCATGTGTTTTCCGAATCTGGCACTTTGCCAAGTGCCAAATCTGGTACTTTGGCAAATCTGGTACTTTGCCAAATCCAAGGCGTGCCAAGCCCGATGCGCACACGTGAAAATTCAATGTTTCACCGTGTTTTTCAGCCTGGTACTTTGGCAAACCTGGTACTTTGCCAAGTGCCAAATCTGGTACTTTGCCAAATCCAAGCTGTGCCAAGCCCGATGCGCACACGTGAAAATCTAACGTTTCACCGTGTTTTTCACCATTTTTTGAGTGCCAAATCTGGTACTTTGGCAAATGTGGTACTTTGCCAAATCCAAGGCGTGCGGAGCCCGATTAGCACACGCGAAAATTCGATGTTTCACCGTGTTTTTTAGCCTGGTACTTTGGCAAACCTGGTACTTTGCCAAATGGCAAATCTGGTACTTTGCCAAATCCAAGGCGTGCCAAGCCCGATTAGCACACGTGAAAATTCAATGTTTCACCGTGTTTTTCAGCTTGGTACTTTGGCAAACCTGGTACTTTGCCAAGTGCCAAATCTGGTACTTTGCCAAATCCAAGGCGTGCGGAGCCCGATTAGCACACGTGAAAATCCAATGTTTCACCGTGTTTTTAAGCCCTTTTTGAGTGCCAAAATCTGGTACTTTGGCAAATCTGGTACTTTGGCAAATCTGGTACTTTGCCAAATCCAAGGCGTGCCAAGCCCGATGCGCACAACGTGAAAATTCGATGTTTCACCGTGTTTTTTAGCCTGGTACTTTGGCAAACCTGGTACTTTGCCAAGTGCCAAATCTGGTACTTTGCCAAGTGCCAAATCGTGCGGAGCCCGATTAGCACACGTGAAAATTCAATGTTTCACCGTGTTTTTCAGCCTGGTACTTTGGCAAACCTGGTACTTTGCCAAGTGCCAAATCTGGTACTTTGCCAAATCCAAGGCGAGCGGAGCCCGATTAGCACACGTGAAAATTCAATGTTTCACCGTGTTTTTAAGCCCTTTTTGAGTGCCAAATCTGGTACTTTGCAAAGTGCCAAATCTGGTACTTTGCCAAACCCGGTACTT
>JASFAX010003775.1:0-41501 GCA_030737875.1 Allium sativum
TTTACACGTCCGTTCTGGGTCGGAACGAAACCGGAGGCACCTAGTACCCCGCATATCCATCGATCTCCAAGTACGTCTGGACGATCACTAACTGTTTCCATCTTCTTGGGTGTACAGCCCAATCAGGATCATCAGTAATTACCCAAACGACGTGAAGACCTCCGGTCTTCGACCATCGTCTTCATCTTCGACTTATCGTCGTATCAGTTATTCAGAATGGGATAAACCCGGTCTTTCCGAATAACTCGCGTATATTTTAAGTAAGTGTTACACAAACACAACATACGCCTCATTCCAATTCATTAGTCACTAACCGTAAATTAATCAAGAGAATAATTTCCCAAATATTAACCCCGAAGGCCGAAACCAACATCAGATCAATACCCAGAAAACCATTCTGCTTGGCCAACCGACAGTTAGTTTCTAAATTTCACATTCATAGGGAAAGGTTCCCATTAATTTTATCCAAGATAAATTTCTTGAATTTATTCTCTAATCTTCTTTTGAATTTCGATTCAACTAGTCGGGATTAACGAAACTTACCGAAGTAATCATTTGTTTTAATTTCCCAATCCCAACCTCTTTATCCCATGAAGTAAAACTGGTAATACTTCATATCTAACACCACAGTGTTATCGGTAAATTCAATTACCATTTCACGTTCAAATCTAATTAAAGATTTAACTATCGCCTGGAGCAAAACTGGTGATACTCCATTTTCGATCATTTCAATCTAATTAAAGATTCATTAAAACTCCACTTAGTTTTAATCTTTGACTGGGTTAAAGAATCAGTGTCATTTAAAAACACGGTTCACGATAAACCCAAAATCACATTCATTAATCATCGGGTTAAAGAACGAGTGTTATTTAAAACACTGTCCACGATAAACCCAAAAATCAATATCGATTCAATTCCAATTAAATGTTATTTAATTGGTACACTTCATTAAATCTAAATAAAAAGATTTAATCTTTTCTCAACTGGGTTCAAGAACAGTGTTAGTGAAGACACCATTCACGACAAACCCAAACCACATTTGATATTCAATATAAGGCTCTGAATAGAAAATATATCGGCTTATATTCAATATCAAATTCTACGATTAACAAATGTTATATTGGAAATAACGATATATATATATATATCTTTCAAATTTCCATAACAACATCCGTATAATCACGAATTCCAACATCGAAATATTCCGAAGACAATTTCGATTCAAATACACTCCAATGCAATCATTGGAAATTTTGGTTATTTTTAAAACCCTTTTCGAATTCAATTTATTTATTTAAAAATAAATAGAATTATAATTCTAGTTCAAAACTAGTTCATCTCGATAAAAATCTATTTTTATCTTTTCAAATATGGAGTTTTTCATCCCAATTCTTCCCAAATCATTTCTTATGATTTTACACAAATTATTACTATTTTTAATAATTTTATCAAGGCCCGTACAGTCGATTTCCATCAATGGCCATCGAACTGCACTTACAGCGACCTTTTTCAAATTTGATTTGGACGTAACTCCAAATCCAACCGTTAGATTTCAAATTTCTAATATTCATTAGAAAGCACTTTTCGATACGAACCCAACGGTTCCGGTTTTAGGAGAATCCGACGGTCGGATCTCCCGCAATGTCAGTTTGAAATAAATGGTCGAAATTCACGAACTGCCGCGGCGCGGCGCGTTCTATTCAGGCCATTATATTATATATATATATATAATATATATAATATATATTTCATCTATTTCTATTTAAAACGAATTATATGAATAGTTTTAATCTCGTTTCAAAAGCAATTTCAACTTCCTTTTCAATTCAAATCAAAATTGAATTCTTCTTTATAAATTCGTTTTAAAATTCATTTCTATTCAATTCAAATTTCAATTCAATTTGAATTCATTTCAATTCGCTTTCAATTCAATTTGAATTCGTTTTCAATTCAATTCATTTCGAAATCGTTTTCAATTCAATTCATTTCGAAATCGTTTTCAATTCAACTCATTTCGAAATCGTTATATATTCAATTCATTTCGAAATCGCTATATATTCAATTCATTTCGAAATCGCTATATATTCAATTCATTTCGAAATCGCTATATATTCAATTCATTTCGAAATCGCTATATATTCAATTCATTTCGAAATCGTTATATATTCAATTCATTTCGAAATCGCTATATATTCAATTCATTTCGAAATCGCTATATATTCAATTCATTTCGAAATCGTTATATATTCAATTCATTTCGAAATCGCTATATATTCAATTCATTTCGAAATCGTTATATATTCAATTCATTTCGAAATCGTTATATATTCAATTCATTTCGAAATCGTTATATATTCAATTCATTTCGAAATCGCTATATATTCAATTCATTTCGAAATCGTTATATATTCAATTCATTTCGAAATCGTTTTAAAATCGATATAGATATCGTTCACGTCAAAATGGCGTCAATCTAATCAACACGGCTTCATAAATTTCTATTTTCAAATATTCTATTTCAAATATTTCTTTTTCAAAATAGTTGTTATCAAACTATTTCGTTCAACACATGACCAATCTCAATGGATGAGTACTGTCAACACATGAACTTTTATTTTATATCGATAAAGATGTAAATTTTATTACTAAAATATTTCGTTCAACACATGACCAATCTCAATGGATGAGTACTGTCAACACATGAACTTTTATTTTATAATATTCTTTATTTTTCAAATTGGAATGAGGCCCAATCAATTACCATATAAAGTTAATTATATGGATTTTCATACAACACATGTATATAATAACATTGAAAATAATCAACCATCAACCAAAGTGCACTACACTGTAAAAGCATCAAATATAGATATTCAACGCTTATAACAGCCTGTCAATCAATCGATCGACATATTTAATCAATCAGGATGAGTGAACTTCAAATTTCATCCCAACACCCGTGTGGGGTTTCAAACAATCAAACACATATTTTGTTTGTGCTGTTGGGCGATGTGTAAAATTTATCGTCCCAATCAATGTCATTCAAATAGGTGTACATAAACAAACCGTCTGGTTTGTAAATGAATATTCTATTTTATTCACTTCACGTTAAAAATTATATTTTTAACGATAAAACATTTTATTTCAACCTATGAATTTCTATTCAATTCATTCTTTAAATAAAATGATATTTTTATTTTTCTAACTTATTTTAGAAAATTTCGGCGGCATAACGGCACGATACTAGAAACGGGACAAGGCCTAGCCTTATCCCCGGTCTAGTGAAGGCCCACGCCATTCACACATCAATCAAATCCATTCATTTCACCAAACCATTCAATTTCAATCAAATAATCTAACCAATCTATGCAACCAAACAAACAAGTCCATGGTCTGTGGACGATTGTGTCGGGTGCTACTAAGCACCGTCTGCATCCTAGTATATATATATATAACTAGAAAAAGAAATTGAAAGGTGAGAAATTCTCACATATAGCTATCCTAGCTCCACGGCTCTTCATTGATAGAAATCTTCATCGCTATCGCATCTTCGTCATCTTCGTTGCCCGCTTTCACTACCTATGTAAAAATCGAATTTTACTTCGCTATTCAATATATAAAAATCGAATTTTTAGTTCGCTATTCAATATATAAAAATCGAATTTTTAGTTCGCTATTCAATATATAAAAATCGAATTTTTAGTTCGCTATTCAATATATAAAAATCGAATTTTTAGTTCGCTATTCAATATATAAAAATCGAATTTTTAGTTCGCTATTCAATATATAAAAATCGAATTTTTATTATTCTATATAATCAAAATCAAATTTTCACTTCGCTCTTCACCATACAAAGATTTCGCCTTTTCAAAAATAAAGATTATATCTTTAATATTCCTACGATGTAAAGATTATATTCTTATTATTTTAAAAATACAAAAATCATATCTTACTCCTTCTACTTAATAAAATTTCCGTCTTTTCTCTTTTAAAAATATGATCTTTATTTTTTCCAAGTTCAAATCCTTTTTTTTTCTATTCAAAGTTCAAATCTTTTTCTTTCTATTCAAAGTTCAAATCTTTTTCTTTCTATTCAAAGTTCAAATCTTTTTCTTTCTATTCAAAGTTCAAATCTTTTTCTTTCTATTCAAATCTTTTTCTTTCTATTCAAATCTTTTTCTTTCTATTCAAATCTTTTTCTTTCTAAAAGTTCAAATCTTTTAAAACCTTTTCTAAAATCTGTTTTAAAACTTTTCTTAAAATCAGTTTTTCTTTTTAAAGTTTAAAATAAAAAATCAGTTTCTAAATCTGTTTTAAAAAAAACAGTTTTTAAATCCTCTTTTAAAAATCAGTTTTAAAAGTAAAATAAAAAAACAGTTTTAAAGTAAAATAAGAAAACAGTTTAAAAATCCTTTCAAATTAATTACTTTAAAATAAAGTAAAAATAAAACAACAAAAAAAAAGAAGAACTTACAGTGTTTTGGAGCCGGGCTTTTTTCTTTTTAGGGTTAGATGGTCGGAGTTGGGCTGTTGGTGGCGCGGCCTTCAAATCGGGTTTGGGGGGGCCTGCGGTTTTCTACAGAGGAAGAGAGGAGGAAGAAACGAGGACGGAGGGGGAGACAAGGTGGCGTGAGGGGTTGCGATTGCGGTTCTTCGATGGGGGAAGGGCTTCGCGTGAGTGAAGCAGCAGAGGGGGGGCGGAGGTTGAACGGAGGAGGCGGCGCGCGAGGGGGGGGCGGCGCTGGCCTCGAACGGCGGTCCTTCGATCGCCTTCCTTTTGTTTTTTGTTTTTTTCTATTTCTTTCTGTTAAACGAAAACGGGGGGGGGGCAAAGGTTATAGGGAAAGAGAATATATTTTATTTTTATTTTATTTTATTATTTTATTATTTAATTATTAAAAAGGTGACTTTTACATACGACCTCTAAACGAGGTCCACCGCCTGTCGTCCATAGCATTCTACCCCCAGTCTGAACACAATGGGATATGTATCGCAAGCCAGTTCGGCCGTTTCGACCAGTTTCCGTCAAATTTACATTTAAATCACTATATTGAATTTTAAACGTACATTTCAAATTACCGGGGTCACATACGAACTTTAAAAATTCCAGAAAAATATTTTCTAGCTTCGTATTAACGATATGGTCCTAGCAAAACTAGTTTCGTCAAATTCTGAGACCGTTTGAAAAATGGCCAATTTCCAGTCGATTAAAATCAACTGAAACTGGTCAAACGCGTTTTCCTTTGCCACGCTCACATATTGATTCGAAAAATTATGAAATTTGGAATCTAGCAATAACTTGACATCACGGACCCAACAAAACTGGTTTCGTCGAAATCCGAGGTCATTTGCAAAATGTCCATTTTTAAGGGCCTGAATTCCATAGCGACTATTCAGAATTTTCAACTGGACATATCTTTTGATCCCCGCTATGAAAATTTGATTATTCGGATTCGTTGGAAAGATATTATCAATTAGATCCTATCATTTTTGGTTTCACTAAAATCCGGATTGTTTTGCACCCGGTACATTCAATTGAAGTTTGAAATCGAATTATCGAACTACCGCGCCATTTTCAATTCCTATTTATAATTATATATAAATATTTATATTCTAACGACGACGTATATAATATATACGTTCGAATTATATTCAAACTAAATTTCTCGTCGATATTATTTAAAATAATTCATTTTAAATATTCAAAATTCGCTAAAATTGCCAAAATAAAAATTTTAAACTGGCCCAGATTTTCGGGTTATTACAGCGAACCACACCGAAGTAATTATTTATTTTATTTCCCAATCCCAACCTATTCATCCCATGGAGCAAAACTGGTAATACTCCATATCTAACACCACGGTGTTATCGGTAAAATTAATTACCATTTCACGTTCAAATCTAATTAAAGATTTAACTATCGCTTTGGAGCAAAACTGGTGGTATTCCATTCTTAATCACCTTTCAGATTTGATAATTTAGATTATCAATTCACTTTTCAATCTAATTAAAGATTCATTAGAACTCCACTTAGTTTTAATCCTTTCAAAAATCAACATCCTCCCTCTAATTGGGTTAAAGAACCAATGTCATCTAAAACACGATTCACGATAAATCCAAATCACATTTGATATTAATTACAAGGCTCTGAATAGAAAATATACCGGCTTATATTCAATATCAAATTCTGAAACCAACAAATATCGTATTGGAAATAACGATATAAAATATATCTTTCAAATTCCCATAACAATATCTGTATAGTCACGAAATTCAACATCGAAATATTCCGAAGATAATTTCGATTCAACTCCAGTCCAATCCGCGTATTGGGAATATTGATTATTTTTTAAATCACTTTCAAATTCAATTCATTTATTTCGAAAATAAATTGATTTTAATTCTAGTTCAAAACTAGTTCATTTCGATAAAAATCTATTTTTATCTTTTCAAATATGGAGTTTTTCATCCCAGTTCTTTCCAATTCACATATTATGATTTTACACAAATTATCAATATTTTTAATAATTTTATCAAGGTCCGTACAGTCGATTTCCATCAACGGCCATCGAACTGCACTTACAGCGACCTTTTCCAAATTTGATTTGGACATAATTCCAAATCCAACCATTAGATTTCAAATTTCTAATATTCATTGGAAAGCTCTTTTCGATACGAACCCAACGGTTCCGGTTTTAGGAGAATCCGACGGTCGGATCTCCCGCAACGTCAATTCGAAGTCAATGGTTGAAATTCACAAACTGCCGCGGCGCGGCGCGTTCTATTCAGGCCATTATATATATAATATATATATATTATATATATTTCGTCGATTTCCTTTTTAAAACGTATTTTATAAATCGTTTTAAATTCGTTTTCAAAAACAATTTCAACTTCATCTTCAATTTCTAATCGATTTGATTTCAATTCAATTCGAATTCATTTCAATTTTATTTAATTCGAATTCTAATTCGTTTCAATTCAATTCAAATTCTAATTCGTTTCAATTCAATTTAATTCAATTTGAATTCATTTCTATTCAATTCGAATTCATTTCAAATTGATTTCAATTCAATTACAGTTCGTTTTAAATTTCATTCAAAACGATTTCAATTCGTTTTTAATTCAATTTCAATTTAATTCAATTTGAATTCATTTCTATTCAATTCGAATTCAAATTCACTTTCTATTCAATTCGAATCGAATTCATTTTCTATTCGATTCAAATTCATTTCAAATTGATTCAATAAAATTTCAATTTGAATTTTAATCTAATTTAATTTGAATTTCATTTCAAAATATTAAATTTTGAAATCACTTTTCAATATTCATTATAAAACGAATAAAATCGATATAAATATCATTCACGTCAAAATAGCGCGTCTCTAATCAACACGGCTTTATATTTTCAAAAACTTCGTTATTCTATTCAACAAATGAATATATATTCTATTCAACACATGAATCTATATTTCTTTCAACACACGACTATTCTTGTTATGTAAAATATTTTATAAAATCATGGTATCTATCGTTTGATTTTTAATTAGACTCCACCATGAAGTAGTTCTAATTTTAAATATGTAAATTTTATTGTATAAAATATTTCACTCAACACATCAATAGTTTCAACTCATGAACATCGTCAACACATGACTATTTTTATATTCAACACATGAATTTTCTTTTATAATATTCATTATTTTCCCGATTGGAATGAGGCCCAATCAATCACCATATAATGTTAATTATATGGATTCCACACAACACATGTATATAATAGCAATGATAAACAATCAACCATCATCCAAGGTGCACCACACAACTGCATAAGCATCAAATATAAATAATCAACGCTTACACAGTCTGTCGACCAATCGATCGACATACAATTAAATAATTGGGATTAGTGTACGCCAAATTTCATCCCAATACCCGTGTGGGGTTTCAAATCAACAAACACATATTTTTATTTGTGCAGTTGGGCGATGTGTAAAATTTATTGACCCAATCAATATCAGTCAAATCAGTGCATATAAACAAATCGACCGATTTGTTTATAAATATTGATTTATTCACTTTCACGTTAAAAATTATATTTTTAACGATAAAATATTTTTAACTATATAAATATTTTATTTCCTTTCAACACATTAATTTATATTATCAATTTCACATCAACAACACAAACAAATTTCACAACACATCAATTAAACAAACAAGCCATCCATGGTCTGTGGATGACGGGTGTCGGGTGCTGCTAAGCACCGTCTGCATCCTAGTATATATATATATATATATATATATATAACTAGAAAAAGGAATTTAGAGTGAGAAGTTCTCACCGACTAGCTAATCCCAACTTCACGACACTTCAAAAGTAGAATTCTTCCCCGTTCTCGCCTTTCATCGCTTTCGTTGCCCGTTGCCACTACATATACAAAAATCACATTTTTATACTGTTGTCTTTAAAATACAAATCACATGTTTATTTGTTCACTTTCAATTTAAAAATCATATTTTTATAATCACTCCATATGGATAAATATTCTATTTTTACATCGCTACTATATAGATAAAAATTCTATTTTTACATCGCTACTATATAGATAAAAATTCTATTTTTACCACGCTATTCTCTATATAAAGATTTCGCCTTTTCAAATATAAAGATTTTATTTTTATTTCATCACTATAAAAATCACCTCTTTATTTCAACATATATATAATAAAAATCAGATTTTTATTTTGCTATATTTATAAAGATGATATTTTTACTATCTTACCTATATAAAAATCATATTTTTATACTTTTACAATATAAAAGATTATATTTTTAATACACTACTTATATAAAATGGTATTTTTATATTTGCTACTTACATTATAAAAATCCCAACTTTATTATCATAAAAGTCCTTTCCTCCTAATTATAAAAATATAATCTTTTTGCTAATAAAAATCACTCCTTTCTCATAATAAAAATCTAAAATTTTCCTAATACAAAAATATAAACTTTCCTATTTTATTTAAATATACAAAATCTAATTTTTTTTCCTATGTATAAAACCAAATAAAAGCTGATTTTTTTCTAAATTATTTAAACTAAATAAAGTGGAATAAAACTCACAGTAGTTTATTGAAGAGGAAGAAGGGGTTCATGGCCATCGTCGGGCTTACTGGTGGTGGGTGTAGGGCTTCAGGCGGTGGAGCTTTCGGGGGGGGGGTCGCGTTCGACTGGAGGGAGGGGGTGCGGTGGATCGGAGGGCGCGAGGTGGAGGCTGGAGAAGAAGAGGAGGCATGGCAGAGGGGGGGTTCGGGTATGGAGGGCGGTGGCCCCGCCCTGAGCGGCGGTGGCGCTCGATCGAAGGAGCGACAGCTCCTCCATCTTCGTTTTTTTTTCTGTTATGAATCGGGTTCGAAATCAAAAGGGGGGGCAGAGGAGATAAGGGGAAGAGAGAGGAAAGATTTTATTAATTTTATTAAATTATTTAATTCAAAAAGTTGACTTTTTCATACGACCTCTAAACGAGGCCTACCGCCTGTCGTCCATAGCTAATTACCCCCATTCCGAACACAATAGGATATGTATCGTAGGTTAATTCGATCATTTCGATCAGTTTTCATCAAAATCAACATATGACTCTATATATTGAATTTGAACGCGCATTTCAATTTACCGGGGTCACATACGAACTTTAAAAATTCCAGAAAAATATTTTCTAGTTTCGTATTGACGATACGGTCCTAACAAAACTAGTTTCGTCGAATTCTGAGACCGTTAGAAAAATGGCCATTTTCCAGTCGATTAAAATCAACCGAAACTGGTCAAACGCGTTTTCCTCTGCCACGCTCACATATTGATTCGAAAAATTATGAAATTTGGAATCTAGAAATAATTTGACATCTCAGATCCAACAAAAGTGGTTTCGTCGAAATCCGAGATCGTTTGCAAAATTCCCATTTTTAAGGGCCCGAATTCCATAGCGACTATTCAGAATTTTCAACTGGACATATCTTTTGATTCCCGCTATGAAATTTCAATTTTTCGGATTCGTTGGAAAGATATTCTCAATTAGATCCTATTATTTTTGGTTTCACTAAAATCCGGTTTGTTTTGCACCCGGTACATTCAATTGAAGTTTGAAATCGAATTATCGAACTTCCGCGCCATTTTCAATTCCTTTTATAATTATATATATAATTATTTATATTCTAACGACGACATATATAATATATACGTTGAATTATATTAAAAATAAATTTTTCATCATTATTATTTAAAATAATTCATTTTAAATGTTCAAAATTCGCTAAAATTGCTAAAATAAAAATTTTAAACCAGCCCAGATTTTCGGGTTATTACACTTCCTTTGGATATCATTTCAAACCATATTAAGGTTTTCCAAACTAGTCGGGATTAGCGAACTACACCGAAGTAATCATTTATTTTATTTCCCTATCCCAACCTATTCATCCCATGGAGCAAAACTGGTCATACTCCATATCTAACACCACGGTGTTATCGGTAAATTTAATTACCATTTCCCATTCAAATATAATTAAAGATTTAACTATCGCTTAGAGCAAAACTGGTGATACTCCACTCTCGATCATTTCCCAAATTTGATAATTTAAATTATCAATTCACATTTCAATCTAATTAAAGGTTCATTAAAACTCCACTTAGTTTTAATCTTCCCAAAAATCAATATTAATGATTATTTAACTTTGGAAACACAAACATGCCGCATCGACAATCTACACCATACTATTGGTTTCTGACTATATATAACCTCTGAGCTCGTACGTCTCAGAGAAGGGTGTTAAGCAAGAGAATAAATTCTGCGCCACCAAACAGATATATATTTAGCAGAGATCAACCATACAGTCCAAAATACAATTACAGACAAGTAATCTGTCTTTAACTGGGTTAAAGAACTAATGTCACTTAAAACACAGTGCACGATAAACCCAAATCAAGTTCCATTAATGGAATCTTCATGGAAAATAAATCAATATATAATCGATATCAATTTCTATATCTGACTAATAATATAACTGGAATAACGGCAAAGCCTCTTAAATTCCATATGTATTAACAGTATTCCTCCACAGAAGTTCACTTGGATTATTATCAATCGAATTCCACACAATTCCAATTTAATATATTAAATTGGAAAAGGGTACTTTGGAAAATTCTCGTTAAATTTTAATAAAAAGATTTATAAATTCCAAATCACATTTCACTGTAAATTGGGTTAAAGAACGAATGTCGTTAAAAACACAGTTCACAATAAACCCAATTCACATTCCATTTTCAGTTCCAATTAAAGGTTAATTAATTGGTAATTCTTCTTTAAATCTTAATTAGAAGATTTATTCTTTTCACACTGGGTTTAAGAACATTGTCATTTAAAACACAGTTCACGACCAACCCAAAATCCAATCAGTCTCTAACCGTAAATTAGTAAGAGAACAATTCCCTAAGTATTAATCCCGAAGGCCGAAACCAACATCAGATCAATACCCAGGAAACCATTCAACCTAGCTAATCTCCAGCCAGTTTCTAATTTCTTAACTCCATTGGGTTTAAGAACAGTATTATTAAAGATACCATTCACGACAAACCCAAAATCAAATTTGATATTAAATACATGGCTCTGAATAGAAAATATATCGGCTTATATTCAATATCAAATTCTGTAACCAACAAATATCGTATTGGAATAACGATATATATATATATATCTTCCAAATTCCTCCACAATATCTATATAATTATGGAATCCAATATCGAAATATTACGAAGATAATTTCGATTCAAATCCATTCCAATTCTTATATTGGAAATTCCGATTATTTTTAAAACCATTTCAAATCCAATTTAATTATTTAAAAATATTGGATTATAATTCTAGTTCATAACTAGTTCATTTCGATAAAATATGTTTTTATCTTCTCAAATATGGAGTTTTTCATCCCAATTCTTTCCAAATCATTTATTATGATTTTACCAAATTATTGATATTTTTAATAATTTTATCAAGGCATGTACAGTCGATTTCCATAAACGGTCATCGAACTGCACTTACAGCGACCTTTTCCAAATTTGATTTGGACATAATTCCAAATCCAAACGTTAGATTTCAAATCTATAATATTTGTTGGAAAACTCTTTTCGAGACGAACCCAAGATTCCGGTTTTAGGAGAATCCGACGGTCAGATCTCCTAAAATGTTCGTTCGAAGTCAATGGTCGAAATTCGTGAACTGCCGCGGCGCGGCGCGTTCTATTCAGGCCGTTAAATATATATATATATAATATATATATTTCGTCGATTTCCATTTAAAACATATTTTATAAGTCGTTTTAATTTCGTTTTCAAAACGATTTCAACTTCATAATCAATTTCAAATCAAAATTGAATATTCTATATCATCGATATATAAATGATTGTATTTTCAAAACATTAGATTTTGAAATCAATTACTTTTCGATATTCATTATAAAAATGAATAAAATCGATATAAATATCGTTCGCGTCAAAATGGCACATAACTAACGAACACGTCTTTATATATTTCAATATTTTCGTGTCCACCCCAAATTGGATATCAAAATCATATTTTGATTCTTTTTTGAATATTATTTTAAAATATTCGTAATTTTAAAATATTTGTTATTTTAAAATATTCCTTTTTCTCTTAACTGGAATCAGACACAGTCAATTACCATATAATGTTGATCATATAGATTTCATGCACACATGTATACAACTATAATCAAACACTCAACCATCATCCAGAGTGCATTCTACACTGTATAAGCATTAAATATAAATATTTAACGCTTACAATAGTCTGTCAACCTATCGATTGACATACAACTAAATATTGGGATTAGTGTATGTCCAATATCACCCCAATACCCGTGTGGGGTTTCAATCAGCAAATAAAGAATTTTATTTGTGCAGTTGGGCGATGTGTAAAATATATCGTCCTAATCAATATCCGTCAAATGGGTGTACATAAACAAATTGTCCGATTTGTAAATGAATATTTATTTTATTCATATACACGTTAAAAATTATATTTTTAACTATAGAATATTTTATTTCAACACATGAATATTTTATTTATTTCATTCCACATCTCAATCAATTTTCACAACACAATCTAATCAAACAAGTCGTCCAAGGTTTGTGGACGACGGGTGTCGGGTGCTGCTAAGCACCGTCTGCATCCTAGTATATTTTATTTCTAAATTTAATTGAATTTAGAAATATCACTTTGCTTTCGGCTTCGCCAAAAATTGTAGCAAGCTCTAAAAAGTCTCCGGTCTCTTCTAGAATGTAGATAACGTCGTCACGAGTCCAGTGTCTCCGATTTCACTGGATTTCAACAACATATGTTATAGATACTATTTTTATTCAATAATCATAAATCGCAACGCTTTTATACGTTATAAACAATCAAAATAACCAACTGTCGTATACCTCAGCAACCTATTCAATTCTAGTCACGATTTTCTGGATAATCCGTTGCTCGAGGTTGGAATCGAGTGGGTTCACATCTAAAAGGGAGGATGGGCGCCTAGATCGACGGAGGTGCGATCATGATCGATGCCCGATCGAAGCTCCTGCGGCGCTCCGAAGTGACGCACTTCGAGGAGGTGAATCTCGCAATATATTCGACGATAGGGGTGCAATGGTTATTGATTTAAAGCTGGAGAGGAGTTCTACAAAAGCTTCAACTGCATCTTTCGATTCTAACGAGTGGTTTCGCCGAAAATTAGGAGAGAAGGGGGAAGCAGTAGCCGCCTTCGGTTCTAGGTGTTATCGGGTTTTTTAAATATTTTTGGGAAAATTAAACAATGAAAGAAAAATTATAATTGGCCCACACTTATATTAAATTCTAAAATAGGGTTTTCTAATATGAACTCCAAATCAAACCCAATGACTGTCGCCTCTAGCTAAATACCCCTATTCCGAATACAATGGAATATGTTTCGTAAGCCCATTCGACTTTTTCAGTCAGTTTTTCTATAAATTAAAATATAAAACATTCAAATATGGATTTGAACGTACATTTTAATTTGCCAGGGCTACATACTGATTCTAAAAATTCCAGAAAAATTATTTCTAGCTTCGTATTGACGATACGGCCCTAACAAAACTAATTTCGTTAAATTTGAAGACCGTTTGAAAAATGGCCATTTTCTGGTCGATCCAAATTGACTGCAACTGTCAAAACACGTTTTCTTTTGCCATGCTCACATATTGATTTCAAAAATTATGGAAATTGGAATCTAGCAATAACTTGACATCCTAGATCCAACAAAAGTGGTTTCGTCGAAAATGGAGGTCGTTTGCAAAATGGCTATTTTTAAGGCTATATTTTCCATAGCGGCTATTTTGAATTTTTCAATTGGATATAACTTTTTATTCCCGCAATGAAATTTCAATTTTTCGGATTCGTTGGAAAGATATTTTCAAATAGATTCTAATATTTTTTGTTTCACTAAAATCCAATTTATTTTGAATCCTGTACATTTATTTGAAATTTGAAATCGAATTTTCAAATTACCGCGCCATTTTCAATTCCTTTTATAATTAAAATAAATATTTGTATTTTAACTTCGATTAATATAAATATTTCGTTCTAATTTTATTCAAAATAAATTTCTCGTCGTTATTATTTAAAATAAATCATTTTAAATATTTAAAATTCATTAAAATTGCCAAAATAAAATTTTTAAATTGGTTCCAATTTTCTGGGTTGTTACAATCTCCCCCCACTTAAAATCTTTTCGTCCTCAAAAAGGAACGAAGCGGAAAGTTGTTTAACTAACCAACTCAACTTTCATTCTGGCGTTCATTCTTCAACTTTTCAGTTTCTAAGAATTTTCCAATTCTTCAAAAATTTGGCTAACACCCTAAATTTTCGAAAAATTTCGCCTTAAACTCCTTTTTACGGGGAGCACCGGGAAAATTCCCAAACCACCACACAAGCCCTCTCATCCCAAAAAAGAAAAGAAAAAGCCAAGCGGCTAGCCAATCGGCTCATAAAATCATCCAAACCCAATAAATTAGTAAACATGTACCTATTTGTCGGGCATACAATTTTATTCCTCTTCTCTAGCCTCCTTGCTATGACCTGTTCACACAAATAATGTACATGCATGCAATTTCTAACAATTTCCAATTCAGTTCAATATTTGACTAAATTTCGCTTAATGGTTCAAAATTTTAAATCAATCGAACAACACAATCAGCAACCAATTAGTTGATTATCTTTTCAAATTCATAATTTTTACATATATAAAAATCCAATTTCGATGCCAAGTCACAACAACAAACCTTGGTTCTCACACCAGTCAATTGGAAATATATAGACATCCCACTTTCGAAACTCGAACATAAATGCTGATGATGCCATAGCGATCATCAGAATCATCTCCAGGCGACTAGAGCGTGATTCCATATTTTTCCAGTAAATTAAAACTTCGAATACATGTTTGCAAGGTGTATATGCAAAATCTTTATATATTAGATTGTCCAAATTCAATACAAATAAATATTCAAATACCTATGAAATGGTTTAAATTTTCAAAACAAAATTTGTTTTCATTTTGATTTTAAAAATAACACTCTTTCTACTCGTTCTAGGATACTACTGATCCTATCTCTAACGAGTAATTCCCATTGGATATTGCTAATCCAATCTCTGATGAATTCTTTCGTTTGGTTCTAATGTGCCTTGTTCTCGAGCTTTGTAAACCAAAGCTTTGATAACACGCTGTAACGACCCGAACTTCCCCATAAAAGAAAGCCCGGATTGTCTGAGAACATGACAAGTCAGATCACAAACAGAAGAACATTTCACTGCTTATTACAACAATTTACATTAGAGTACAAGAATATACAGAGTACGAATAAATATTATACACCAGAAAAATATCAGAGGTTTACAAATTATAATGCAGCGGAAAATAATACAAAACACAACTGAAAGAGATACACGGATACAGAGCTTTCTGAATATCGTTCCAGCTGTAAACCAGGATCCTATGAATATGAATCTGCAAAACCAAAACTACTAGCTGCCCGTGTGGAAAATAGGGGCACCCAGAGTTTTAGATAAAACAATAAACTCCAGGTCAGTCATGTGACTGGTGTGAGAACTAGAACAGTTATTTAGAACTTTACTTTACAAATAAGGTAAATAAAGGGACCACGCTGTATAACACGGAACGGGTTTCTTCCCAAGAATACCAGTGCATAAAGCAAATAGCTCAATGCTTTTTTGAAAAATGAAGCTATTATAAGACCCGGGTCCCATCACACAATGAAACGCAAGCTGGAGAATAGGGTTTTCCCTTATAATAGCCAAACATGCTTGGTACGTTTAAAAACAAATCATTTGATACTATTATAAGTGTATAGTGTCAAAACAGCTTCAAATATAAATGTATCAATCATAGACGACATAGCATCCCATGCTACTATGTCGCTAATACTAGACTCTACAATCAAAACTGAAATGTCACGTATTGGAAATTGGATTTCCTTCATGAGTCGAGGCAAGGGATGTACTCCTCGTCGGCTTCGAGAAACTCTAGAAAATTCCTCAGGATCTCCCGCAGTAGACCTTTGGATCCTCCAAGGCTGGTCCACACTTACGTTAGTGGATTGGAAATTCCTGAACACACGTTTCCCGGACCTATAGGACCTATATCCATCGGCTCCCGCAGTAGCCGATATATCTGAGGCGCCTCGCAATCCAACAACCACATAGGTAAAAATATAACAATGTGAGGGCGTGCAAAACCCTGACACCACCCATAGCTAGAAAGAAACGTCATGTTCTCCTTGGGTCCCTTATCCCATTTTTGACACATACCGAGGTGTGAGGCCCGCGAATTAACGCTATACAAAAAGCTATGCTGTATTAAAGTTGTGCTTTGATTATCAACAACAAGACTCTGCTTTTCAACAGAAGCCTTGATCATTTGCATCTCAGCATGCCACACAGGCAATTCATGTCATGCGACTGATATCTATCGATATATAACCTCTGAGCTCGTATGTCTCAGAGAAGAGCGTTAAGTAAGAGAATAAATTCTCCGCCGCCAAACAGTTATATATTTAATAGAAATCAATCAACACATAATAAAATCCAATGTCAGACACACATCCATTTACAAGTTCGTTCTGGGTCTGAACGAAACCGGAGGCACCTTATTCCTCGTCCTATATATCCAATATAGGAGAGAGGTCCTCGCATATCCGGTCGATCTCCAAGTACATCTGGACAATCACCAGTTATTACCTCGTCTTGGGTGTACAGCCCAATCAAGGCATCAGTAATCATCCAAACGATGTGAAGGCCTCCAGTCTTCAACCACCATCTTCATCGTTGACTTATCGTCGAATCAGTTATTCAGAATGGGTATAAACCCGAACTTTCCGAATAACCCGCGTATATAATAAACAAGTGCTACACAAACACACATACACCTCATTCCAATTCAGAATATTCTTTTATTCAAATATTCACATCACTAGGGAATAGGTTCCCATTAATTTTATCAAAGATAAATTCTTTTAAATTTATTCTTTAATCTTCCTTTAGATATCATTTCAAACCATATTAAGGTTTTCCAAACTAGTCGGGATTAGCGAACTACACCAAAGTAACCATTTATGATGTTGCTTAGAGTGCTGAAGACATTTATTTTTTAGATTTGAATGGAGAGAAATAAGAGGGTCTTTACTTCTTCTATGTTGTCTGCTGATCAGCTTTTTCATTCATTAATAATGCCATTTCTAAGCATCTGAAGTTGGATGATTAACTGAAGTTGCTGTTTTGAGAGATGCTTTTTCTTTTGATATGCAATTTGACATTGTGGAGATATTCTTTTTGTACAGCATTGAGTTTTTTGTGTGATTCTTGTATGTATGTTAAAGTTTTTTCTCAATGTTGTACATATGATTCATTGTAATTTTAGTGGACTCTTATAATTTTTGTTTTGTTGTGAATAAATTTCATTTTCCTTTCAATCATTTATTTTATTTCTGAATCCCAACCTATTCATCCCATGGAGCAAAACTGGTCGCACTCCATATCTAACACCACGGTGTTATCGGTAAATTTAATTACCATTTCCCATTCAAATCTAATTAAAGATTTAACTATCGCTTGGAGCAAAACGGGTGATACTCCACTCTCGATCATTTCCCAAATTTGATAATTTAGATTATCAATTCACATTTCAATCTAATTAAAGGTTCATTAAAACTCCACTTAGTTTTAATCTTCCCAAAAATCAATATTAATGATTATTTAACTTTGGAAACACAAACATGCCGCATCGACAATCTACACCGTACTATTGGTTTCTGCATATATATAACCTCTGAGCTCGTACATCTCAGAGAAGGGTGTTAAGCAAGAGAATAAACTCTCCGCCACCAAACAGATATATATTTAGCAGAGGTCAACCATACAGTTCAAAATACAATGACAGACAAGTAATCTGTCTTTAACTGGGTTAAAGAACTAATGTCATTTAAAACACAGTGCACGATAAACCCAAATCACATTCCATTAATGGAATCTTCATGGAAAACAAATCAATATATAATTGATATCAATTTCCGTATCTGACTAATAATATAAATGGAATAACGGCAAAGCCTCTTAAATTCCATATGTATTAACAGTTTTCCTCTGCAGAAGTTCACTTCGATTATTATCAATCAAATTCCACTCAATTCCAATTTAATATATTAAATTGGAAAACGTTACTTTGGAAAATTACCTTTAAATTTTAATAAAAAGATTTATAAATTCCAAATCACATTTCCTTGTAAATCGGGTTAAAGAACGAGTGTCGTTAAAAACACAGTTCACAATAAACCCAATTCACATTCCATTTTCAGTTCCAATTAAAGGTTAATTAATTGGTAATTCTTCTTTAAATCTTAATTAAAAGATTTATTCTTTTCACACCAGGTTTAAGAACATTATCATTTAAAACACAGTTCACGACAAACCCAAAATCCCATCAGTCTCTAACCGTAAATTAGTAAGAGAACAATTCTCTAAGTATTAATCCCGAAGGCCGAAACCAGCATCAGATCAATACCCACGAAACCATTCAACCTAGCTAATCTCCAGTCAGTTTATAATTTCTTAACTCCATTGGGTTTAAGAACTGTATTATTAAAGATACCATTCACGACAAACCCAAAATCCAATTTGATATTAAATACAAGGCTCTGAATAGAAAATATATCAGCTTATATTCAATATCTAATTCTGAAACCAACAAATATCGTATTGGAATAACGATATATATATCTTCCAAATTCCTCCACAATATCTGTATAATCACGGAATCCAATATCGAAATATTCCAAAGATAATTTCGATTCAAATCCATTCCAATTCATATATTGGAAATTCCGGTTATTTTTAAAACCATTTCAAATCCAATTTAATTATTTAAAAATATTGGACTATAATTCTAGTTCATAACTAGTTCATTTTGATAAAATATGTTTTTATCTTCTCAAATATGGAATTTTTCATCTCAATTCTTTCCAAATCATTTATTATGATTTTACACAAATTATTGGTATTTTTAATAATTTTATCAAGGCCCGTACAGTCGATTTCCATAAATGGTCCTTGAACTGCAGTTACAGCGACCTTTCCAAATTTGATTTGGACATTATTCCAAATCCAACCGTTAGATTTTAAATATCTAATATTCTAGAAAACTCTTTTCGAGACGAACCCAACCGTTCTAGTTTTAGGAGAATCCGACGGTCGGATCTCCCGAAATGTCCGTTCGAAGTCAATGGTCGAAATTCGCGAACTGCCGCGGCGCAGCGCGTTCTATTCAGGACATTAAATATATATTATATATATTTCATCAATTTCCATTTAAAACATATTTTATAAATCGTTTTAAATTCGTTTTCAAAACAATTTCAACTTCATATTCAATTTTATATCAAAATTGAATATTCTATATCATCGATATATAAATGATAGTATTTTCAAAACACTAGATTTTGAAATCAATTCCTTTTCGATATTCATTATAAAAATGAATAAAATTGATATAAATATCGTTCTCGTCAAAATGGCGCATAACTAACCAACAAATCTTTATATATTTCAGTATTTTCGTGTCCATCCCAAATCGGACATCAAAATCAAATTTTGATTCTTTTCTGAATATTATTTTAAAATATTCGTTATTTTAAAATATTCCTTTTTTCTGAACTGGAATCAGACACAGTCAATTACCATATAATATTGATTATATGGATTTCATATACACATGTATACAACTATAATCAAACACAGTCAACCCTCATCCAGAGTGCATTCTACACTTTATAAGCATTAAATATAAATATTTAACGCTTACAACAATCTGTCAACCTATTGAATGACATACAACTAAATATTGGGATTAGTGTATATCCAATATCACCCCAATACCCGTGTGGGGTTTCAATCAACAAATAATTAATTTTATTTGTGTAGTTGGGCGATGTGTAAAATATATCGCCCCAATCAATATCCGTCAAATGGGTGTACATAAACAAATTGTCCAATTTGTAAACGAATATTTATTTTATTCATATACACATTAAAAATTATATTTTTAACTATAGAATATTTTATTTCAAAACATGAATATTTTATTTATTTCACTCCACATCACAATCAATTTTCACAACACAATCTAATCAAACAAGTCGTCCATGGTTTGTGGACGATGGGTGTCGGGTGCTGCTAAGCACCGTCTGCATCCTAGTATATTTTATTTCTAAATTTAATTGAATTTAGAATTCTCACTTTGCTTTCGGCTTTGCCAAAAATTGTAGCGAGCTCTAAAAATTCTCCGGTCTCTTCTAGAATGTAGAGAACGTCGTCACGAGTCCAGTGTCTCCGGTTTCACTGGATTTCGACAACATATGTTAAAGATATGATTTTTATTCTAAAATCATAAATGGCAATGCTTTTATACGTTATAAACAGTTAAAATAATCAACTGTCGTATACCTCAGCAACCTCTTCAATTCTTGGTCACGATTTTTTGGACAATCTGTAGCTCGAGGTCAGAATCGAGTGGGTTCACGTCGAAGAGGGAGGACGGGCGCCCAGATCTACGGAGGTGCGGTCACGATCGATGGCCGATCGAAGCTTCGGCGGCGCTCCGAAGTCACGCACTTCGAGGAGGTGAATCTCGGAATATACTCGATGATGGGGGATGCAACGGGTATTGATTTGAAGCTGGAAAGGAGCTCTACAAAAGCTTCAACTGCATCGTTCAATTCTAATGAGTGGTTTCGCCGGAAATTAGAAGAGAAGGGGGGAAGCAGTAGCCGCCGTCGATTCCATAGGTTATCGGGTTTTTTTAAATAATTTTGGGAAAATTAAATAATGAAAGAAAAATTATAATTGGCCCACACTTATATTAAATTCTAAAATAGGGTTTTCTAATATGAACTCCAAATCAAACCCAATGACTGTCGCCCCTAGCTAAATACCCCCATTCCGAACACAATGGAATATGTTTCGTAAGCACATTCGACTGTTTCAGTCAGTTTTTCTTCAAATTAAAATATAAAACATTCAAATATGGATTTGAACGTACATTTTAATTCGTCGGGGCTACATACTGATTCTAAAAATTCCAAAAAAATTATTTCTAGCTTCGTATTGATGATACGGCCCTAACAAAACTAATTTCATCAAATTTGAAACCATTTGAAAAACGGCCATTTTCTGGTCGATCCAAATTGACTACAAATGTCAAAACACGTTTTCTTTTGCCACGCTCACATATTGATTTCAAAAATTATGGAAATTGGAATCTAGCAATAACTTGACATCCCGGATCCAACAAAAGTGGTTTCGTCGAAAACGGAGGTCGTTTGCAAAATGGCTATTTTTAAGGGTTATATTTTCCATAGCGACTATTCTGAATTTTCAATTGGACATAACTTTTTATTCCCGCTATGAAATTTCAATTTTTCGAACTCGTTGGAATGATATTTTCAAATAGATTCCAATATTTTTGTTTTCAATAAAATCCGGTTTATTTTGAATCCTGTACATTCATTTGAAATTTGAAATCGAATTTTCAAACTACCGCGCCATTTTCAATTCCTTTTATAATTAAAATAAATATTTATATTCTAACTTCGATTTATATAAATATTTCGTTCTAATTCTATTCAAAATAAATTTCTTGTCGTTATTATTTAAAATAAATCATTTTAAATATTCAAAATTCATTAAAATTGCCAACATAAAATTTTTAAATCGGTTTAGATTTTCCGCTTTGTTACAAGGGTCTTATTAAGATTATATTTAATATATAACAAGTTGTTGCATTTGCCTCAACCCAAAAATTTATTGTTAAGTTACAATCTGATAACATGGTTTTCGCACAATCTTGAATTGACCTACTTTTACGTTCAACCACTCTGTTTTGTTGAGGGGTTTTAAGGAAAGAAAAATTATGAGTTATCCCCTTTGTATTACAAATTTTTTAAAACTTTCATTTTCAAACTCTCCACCGTGATTACTACGTATTGTTTTAATTTTTAAAGATAATAAATTTTGAATTCTTTTAGCGAAGATTTTAATTGATCGAAAGCATCACTTTTATTTTTAAGAAACAGTGTCCAAATCAATCTAGAGAAATCATCAATTATTACATAAACATATCTATTATGATTTTTCAATTGTGTTTGGGATGGACCGAATAGATCCATGTGAATTGATTCTAACGGTTTTGAGGTTGTAATTTCTTCTTTTGATTTAAATGAACTTCTATTCAATTTTCCAAGTTGACAAGCATCACATAAATTATTTAGTTTAGTATTCATTTTAGGTAAACCTTTAATTAATTCTAATTTTGAAATTCTAGAAATATGTTTAAAATTTATATGATCGAATCTCTTATGCCAAATCCAAGGGTCACTTGTATTGGCCATAAGACATAAATTGTCATTAGAAGTTTTCATACTTAGTATATAGATATTTTTCTTTCTATCTCCTTCAAATATTATTTTTGAGTTTTTATCTTCGATAAAACATTTATCTGTTTCAAATTTGATTTTATAGCCTTTATTGATTTTATAACCTTTATCACATAGTTAACTTATACTTAGTAAGTTATGTTTTAAATTCCTAACTTATAAAACATCAGAAATAGTAGGAGTTTCAGAATTACCGACATTACCGATGCCAGCCACGTATCCTTTAGAATTATCACTGAAATTAACCGTTCCTCTGTCTTCATATACTAGATTGTTTAGTAGTTCCGGATTTCTCGTCATATGTCTTGACCAACCACTATCCAATATCCATTTATCCTTTTTAATTCCCACCATTTAACCATCAAGACTTGAATTTTCAACAGCCTTGTAACACACACTTTCCTATATAGAACAACAATTCAGTAGATAACTTGATTTTTTAACAGAATAGACTCATCTAATATTGATGCAATGCATGGATTTAAACTAGTGCTATAAATCATTTCAGAATTTTCCATTTTATATTTCCAAAATTCAGATGATGAAATTTTGAAAATCTATGCTTTGATAGACTGATACCAATTGTTAGGGTTGAGAATCAAGGATTTTACGGCAAAACAAACACTAGAGGGGTGTGAATAGTGTTTTAGAGAATTTTTAGAAATCTTAACCAATTATCGATTACTCGAACTACTACATGAAGCACAGAATGAATATTATAACAAAAATGATCACAGATACAAATATAAACAAAAGTAAAGCGCATAAAAGAAAAGAACATACCAGATTTTATATTGGTTCATATTGCTTCTACGTCCAGTCCCGCACAATGCTAGATTATGCAGAGATTTATTTATATTAATGTCTAATTACAACACCCTTGATTTCACGGGCTACAAGGTTAACACCCCTCCTCTCTTTGATTTCACCGGATACAAGGAACACATCAACGTTTTTCCTTGATTTCAGGGCTACAAGGAACACACCCACACCTTTCCACAATCTTTTTTATTACAGTTTCCATAGAACTCTTGAGTAGCACTTCCAAAAAAAGAATATTTGATAGAGAATGAAAATAGAAGAAGAATGATATAATTTTTCTTGAAACAAGCAGAGTATAAGTGTATCAACTTGGAATTTTTAATATAATAATGGTCGTATGTTAAAGGAGGAAGAAGACGATGATTAGTTCTTAAAAAAATCGATTTTGATGCTTTTTTATAGTGTTCCAATGGGCGTAACCGTTTCTGAAACATTTAAAAATGAAATGACACAACTTTTCATATTTAAAAATATGACTGTTATGTGTCGACATACATGTATGTGTATGTCGACATACACCTTGTAATTTTAAATTTTAAATCGTTTTTAAATTATTAAACTAATATATGTATTCTAAAAATTCCTAAAATAAAACTAATTGTTAAAATATTGTTTTTCAAGTATAAAAACATAATAAAATATTATTTAAACATATGATATAAACTATATATATAAGTGATATAAAAGCTATATAATATAATTATAAACAGACGTATATATACACACTAAAAATAAGAAACTTATAAATTAGGAAATATATATTTGAAATAATAAGTTTGAAATCCTTGGATGAAAAAAATCATTTTGAGAAAAGTTTGAAATCAATTTGAAAATTGTTTAAAATCAATTTGAAAAGAGATAATTTGAAAAGAGATAATTTGAAAATAGAGTTTGAGTGCTATTCAGAGTTTTACATAATATCTAGACTTTATTACCCTGGTAGTTTTGGACTCTTGATATCTTGATACTCATGAGTCTTGTTTCTCCTTTGAAATTGTGAATCCCTTTACTGTACAGTCTTCAATTTCTTTTACTTACATATAAATCCTACATATACATACATACATACATATATATATTCTGGATAAAAGTGTTAGTATATATTTTATAATCAATAATCATAATGATTGAAACAAGGTTGTTTTCATCAAAACATCAACTACATTATATTCTCCAACACCATGGATCATTTAATAATTAGTACATTATGACACGAGGTTAAGCCCACTTGTAGTAGAAGTCTGTCCGGAACTACCAGATATATCCAGCATCTACAAGTAGATGGTTTAATGTGAGAGGCCTAGTGTGTGTATATATATACCAATTATGTGTGTAAATAGGGAGGCTTACTACGCCTTGAGAAGGTCTTAAGTGGTTGACTTTCTTCTTATCTAGTTTGGGTCTTAAGTGGTTAGGACTAGGACCATTCTGAAGGTTTATTCATTGGATTTGGACCAAAGTCACGGGACCCTCCCTTATTAGAGTTGAAGTTGCTCTATGGGTCCTCCTTCTCTAAAAGTGGTTTAGTCATGCAGAAACATAGTAGGGTAGTTTACCGGAATGTCCATTTCATCCAGATCGTTGTGAGGCCCAACCTAGGAACAAATTTGGTATGTATGGGACGTAGCATGAATTTAATTCACCAACTGTCTAAGGGAAGTCTTAAGCGGCATAAGTGTTCTACGGTAATATCAGTTAAGTAGTAACACGAGGCATCCGCCGGAGGGGTCTTAAATGGCTATATGCGGGCCTACCCTAAACCGGTACTAAGCAGCAAGATACTACTTCTCATATTACTTGTGAGAATATATATTTAAGAACGTTAACGTACTAAGACGGGGTCTTAAATGGCTAGGGTCCGCCTTAGGATCATAAGAGATAATGAGAATCAAGCCTCAATAAATATGTTAGAATGGGCTTTAAGTGACCGAGAATGTCCACTTCGTTGGATCTTCACCCTAAATGCATCAATGGAGGTCCTAAGTGATTGATTCAGATATCCATCTCATTGATTAAAATATTTCTTTGTATGTGTGTACCTATGTGTTTCATAGACATACCTTGATATATATATATGTGTGTGTGTGTGTATGTATATATAACCTGCCAAATCTAGGTTATAGTCTTTAAGCAAATATTGTTTTCAATCACACAGGACTTTATGTTCTGACCCCTCTCCTTAACAAATCCAATAAGTTAATAGGTGGGGGTAGCAACTCGATGGAAAAAATGACGATGGAGCCTAATGATGGAGGATCCATAGCTATTAGGAATTATGGCAGTATTATGTTGAGATAATTAATTATGATGTACCAATTATTGCATGAGACTCGTTGCAACTGATATTTATGATGGTTTTAAACTAAAGGTGCATCTATTTTGAGTTATTATATTTTATCCCTACCACCGTAGGAGATTCTGATTTCGTTCTAGTATGCTCTATTATATCTGTTATACCATTTCCTTATAGGAACCGACGATCCATTCGGAATGACTCTAAGTTTCGATTTATCTTTTTGGGTCGAAATTTAGGCCCATTCTGGGCAGGTTGTTACATTTGGTATCAGAGCTTAGGTTATTCGATTATGAAGAAATATATACGTATGAGAGACGTACTTGTTATTTAGAAAAAGAATTTTCATAAGTTTTAATATATATATATATATATATGTGTGTGTCTATATATATATATATATATATATATATTTAAAGTACACATATCTTTAGAAAATAATATCTGTGAGTCTTTTTAGGAAAGACTTAGCATTAAATTCAAGAATAATCTAGATGCCATATAGTTGTATAGCAACTTCCTTGTCAATTTAGAAGCCTATCAGCATACATGGAATGTAAAGTTGAGATAGTGAAAAGGAAATAAACTCGCAAATTTAATAGGCAGTTAATGGAAGTCAAATGGTGATTTAACTATCATTTATGGAAAAGATAAGGAGGAATTTAGAACAAGTATCCGTCGGGATAGCCGGTAATTATGACAAATTAAGGTCCATAGCTTAAGAATATATCAAGATTTCATGAAAAAACGGAAGGATGCCTTTACTTAAATAGAACAAACTTCTGTATTTGTAAGTATAGAATTTTGGAATTCAAAAGAGCAATAAATGGTCGACAAGTGAAAACAGAAAATACTAAGGAAGCAATTAAGGCCATTTATGTGTAGGTATTAATATTTGAGTCTGAGTTAAATGTCTTTTAGGATGAGCACCATTCAATGAATAATATGGACACAAAGGACACTTATAGAAGCAACGCCTATGAATGTCAAGAATTGGAAAATTAAAGAATACAGAAGAAAAGGGTTAAGATATGATATTAACTTCTGTAAATGAAGATATCAATCTTTGTTGAAAAGTTTGTAGGTGCGGTAGGAAAATTGAAAGAATAAACATGTTTTCCTAATCGACAAAGAAATATAAGGCCTACAAATATGATTTTTGACATACCATCAATTTATTTTGAAAAACAGAAGTTTTAAGAAATATACTCCCATAAAATAGTTTGTTAGAAAATTTAAAGAAAAGACCAAGAATATTTAGAAACCCATTAATATTAATTTTTGACATACTACAAAATTAATTGAATGAGGAACTTTTAAAAAGAACCGTTTAAACCTCTTGTATATGGATTGGAATTACATAAAAAATCCAATTGAAAAAAAAATAGAGCTATAAATGTTCATTAGTTCTTCTGTTAGAAAAACTATAAATATGAGTTTTAGCAAAAACAGAAGATGAAAAGGTTACTTGTAAATATTTCCAAATAAGAGCTTTAATTAGAAAAAAATTTAAAGAAATAAGCAATAAACAATTCAAATGTTTAATTTGCAATTGTCATGATCTTGATATAATGAACTTTTAAAGTTTAAAAATATTAAAATCTAGTATAGACTGTGATAGTAAATTGACGTTTAATCGAAAATAGAAAGAAGACAAGATATATAAGCTTGGTAAAATAAACGTCGTTGACATATTCAATTAAAAGAGAAAAGATGGTAAATTTATTTACTAAAATTGGGTAGAGTTGAAATAATAAAATCCTCATAAAATGAGAAGCATTTGAGTGCTTGGGGCAGTATAAAGGATAAAAGGCTATTCCAAGGAAGTTATTGACCATTAAATTAAATTTTGGAAGACCTCTCATTGTGTTAACAAATGAGTAATGGATAGTTATGTTCATTAAGGATTTTCAAAATTCATATATATATATATATATATATATATATATATATATATATATATATATATGAGAGTTTTAAGTTTAGTGCTAAAATGAATGCTGTCTAATATTCCACAATATATTTGAAAGTTAAAGAATAAACTGAAAAAAATATGAATAGAAGAATTAATTGCTAATTAATTCAAAGTTAAGAGACTCAGGTCTCATTTTCAAATAATAATGAACATTTCTTTCAACACAATTGTCATTTTAAAAGTCATTAAAGAGTGACATTCAATACACGAGTAAAAGATGAGTGTTGGAATAAGGAAAGATACTTTACTCTTAAATTTAAGAAATTTTGGGCGTGTAGTAAATATTTGTAAAATGTTATGTAACGACGCGTAAAATCTGAACCAATTTAAAATTTTTAAATTGGCTATTTTAGTGGATTTTAAATATTTAAAATAAATATTTTAAATAATAACGATGAAAAGTAAGTCTGAATCGACGTTTGAAAATAAATATAATTAATTCTAATTATAAACAAGGCCTGAAATGGCGCGGTAATTTCAAAATTTGAATTCAAACTTTGACTGACTGTACCGGGTGCAAAACAAAACGGATTTTAGTGAAACTAAAAATATTTAAATCTTTTAGTGAAAATCTTTCTATCGAATCTGAAAAATTGAAGTTTCATAGCGGGAAGCAAAAGTTATGGCAAAATGAATTTTCAGAAAGGTCGCTATAGAGTTTATATAGCCCGTGAAAATGGCCATTTTGCAAACGACCTCGGAATTCGACGAAACCACTTTTGTTGGATCCAGAATGTTAAACTATTGCTAGGTTTCAAATTTCATAATTTTTGAAGCTAGTATGTGAGCGTGGAAAAGGAAAAAGTGTTTGGTCGATTTCTATTAAATTGGATCGACCAGAAACGGGCCATTTTTCAAACGGTCTCAGAATTCGATGAAACTAGTTTTGTTGGGACCGTATCGTCAAAACATAGCTAGATTTATTTTTCTGGAATTTTTAGAATCAGTATGTGGCCCCGGCAAATTGAAATGTACGTTCAAATTAATTATCGAATGTTTTATATTTTAATTTGAAGGAAAACTGACTGAAACAATCGAATGGGCCTTCGAAACATATCCCATTGTGTTCGGAATGGGGGTATTTAGCTAGGGACGACAGTCGTTGGGCTTGAATTGGGGTTCGTGGGTGAAAGAGGGTATTTTCGAAATTTAAAAATTTGTAAATATAAAAAAAATTATCTCATTTGTCCACATCAGCCCTTCTCTCTCTCCGAAACCCCCGATCGACGGCGACTAAAGCTTCCAACCTTCCCGTTCATTTTCTGATCAATCCGTGCAACAAAACACCATGCTCCTTTGGAGTTATTTGTAGAGCTCGAGACGAGCTTCAAATCCATGTGAAGAGCATCGTTTATCGTTGAGCATGGAGGCCGAATCACCTACGAGAAGGCGCCGCCTTTGGACAGCCGCCACGGCCAGAATCCGCCACCGAGTGCCACCAAACCCCCGTCGATCTGTGTGCCTCTCGGAGCACTACAAGGTGGCAGAGGCCGATTATCACCAAGCTACACGGATTGCGAGAAAAGATCAAACCTAGTTTTGAAGGTTTCGTGGAGGTAACGGCTGATTTTAAAATAAACTATATTATAGCACTTTAAAGCGCTACGGTTTTTGATTTCACTGTAAAAATCATATCTTTTTCGTTTGTTGACGAAATTAAGTGAAACAAGAGACAGTGGACTCGTGTGGACGTCTTCTACATTCTAGAAGAGACCGCATATTTTTTTGAGCCTTCTGCTATTTTTGGTGGAGTGGAACCCATTGTGAGATTTCTAAATTATAAACGATATGGAAAACGATGATGTATAAATTATATGGTCGATGTATGAGTAATATAAACATTGTACACCTCTTGTATAAGCGTTGTATAAGTTGTACGTTCGATATATAAGTTATATATGCGTTGTAAAAATTATATATGTGTTGAAATAGAAGTGAAATGCTTATGTATATATATACGCCCCTCGTCCACAAACCATGGACGATATTTATTGGTTGTGATTGGTGTGAAAATTGGTTGATTACGAATGGTGGATTAGAATTGTTTGTGGTTGAAATTGATTGATTGTGGTTGAAAAATACCCGTTTGTGGTTGAGAATTATTTGGTTGAAACCACATAGGATTAGCTTGTGGAAATGGAAAAAAAAATATACATGCCGCCTGCGTGCAAACTAGATGCATGAAATCCCCATTGTCAAAAGCTGCGAGTCTTTAAGGTAGAGCGAGGAGCCGTACTAGGGACGTCCCCGGTTTTAACTACCCTGTCGTTATGCTGCCGAAATTTTGAATAATATTCATGTGTTAGAATTATTTTCATGTGTTAGAATTATTTTCATGTGTTGAAACTATATTCGTGTGTTGAATAGAAATTCATGTGTCGAACGACATTTGTGTTTTGAAATAAATTGTTTTATAATAAAAATCTTATTTTTACCATCTATATCAACTATATAAAATAGTCAAGTTTCGAAACAAATTGTTTTGCAATAAAAATCACATTTTTATTGTATATATATAAACTATAGAAAACATTCATGTGTTGAATAGAAATTCATTCGTTGAATAGAAATTCATGTGTTGAATGGTATTCGTGTTTTAAATAAACTGTTTTAAATATGAAAATCAATTTTTATTTATACATATAAACTATAGAAAACATTCGTGTGTTGAATAGAAATTCATTCGTTGAATAGAAATTCATGTGTTGAATGGTGTTCGTGTTTTGAAATATATTGTTTTATAATAAAAATCATATTTTTATCATCTATATGAACTATATAAAATAGTCGTGTTTTGAAAGAAATTGTTTTATAATAAAAATCATATTTTTATCATCTATATCAACTATATAAAATAGTCGTGTTTTGAAATAAATTGTTTTGCAATAAAATCACATTTTTATTATATACATGAATTGTTAAAAATAGTGAAGTGTTGAAATAGAAGTTAGTTGGATAAAAATATCATTTTTATCAAAGGTATGAAAAGAATATGGTTTTGAAATCGAAGAATCGATTATATTTATATATATATATATATATATATAAAAATATAATTAAAATGAATCGAATAACGAAGCTGCACTTCGTGTTTTGAAACCGTGATTTCAAACGATTAGTGCGGGAGATCCGACCATCGGATTTTCCCGAAACCGAAACCGTTGGGTTCGCTTTGGAAATATCTTTCCAATGACACCAACTTTGTAAAGATCCAACGGTTGGATTGTCTGGAATGTTTAATTCAAATCTGAAGAAAAACAACGCCAGAATCGATTCTATATATATATATATATATATATATATATATATATATAATTAAATTAAATCGAATAACGACGTTGTAGTTCGTATTTTCAAATCGAAACTTCAAACGATTGTACCGGGAGATCCGACCGTCGGATTTTCCAAACACTGGAACCGTTGGATTCGTTTTGAAAAGATCTTTCTAATGATATAAATTTTGTGAAGATCCAACAGTTAGATTTTCAGATATGTGTAAATCAAGTCTGAAGAAAAACAGCGCCACGGCCGTGTTATGGCCTGAAGCGTCGTTTGAATAAATTGGCTATTTTTAAATAAATAAAAATAGCGATAAATCGTTATAAAATATTATAAACGATATGGAATATGAAATTTAGAAACTAACTGAAGGTTGGCTAAGTCGAATGGTTTCTTGGGTTTTGATCTGATGTTGGTTTCGGCCTTCGAGGTTAATATTTGGGAAATCGTTCTCTTACTGATTTACGGTTAGTGACTAACGAATTGGAATAAGGCGTATGTGTATTTGTGTAGCACTTGTTTATTATATACGCGAGTTGCTCAGAAAGACCGGGTTTATCCCATTCTGAATAACCGAATCGACGATAAGAAATCGAAGATGAAGACGGTGGTGGAAGACCGGAGATCTTCACCTCGTATGGATGGTAACTGATGTCCTGATTGGGAGGCATCCCGAAATATGGATAATGAGTGGTGATCGTCCAGACGTACGTGGAGATCGATGGGTATGCGAGGTATATAGTGCCTCCGGTTTCGTTCAGACCCAGAACGGACTTGTAAATGGACTGTGTGTCTGACATTGGAATTCATTCTGTGTGATTGATAGCCATCAGTTACATGGCGTGAATTGCCTGTGTGGCATGCTAAGATGCAGTGATCAAGGCTTCTATTGAAAAGCAAAGTCTTGTGGTTGATGATCAAAGCACCGCCTTTGTGGCGTAGCTTTGTGTATAATGTGAATTCGCGAGCCTCGCACCCCGGTATGAACCAGAAACGGGAGAGGACATCAGGGAAGGCCTGCGTTTCTTTCTAGCTAGAGGTGGTGTCGGTGCTTAAACTGGCTGACATTTATATTATTTTCACCTGTGTGGTTGTTGCTGTTGCGAGGCGCCTCAGATATACCGGTGACTATGTGAAGCCGAAGGAGCCATTCGTTGGCTCATTTACGCCCCAAAGGGCGCGGAGACGCAGTGTTCAGGCATAATAATCTACATCAGTGGACCTACCCTGACGATCCAAGGGGCAGTTGCGGCTGTTCCTGAGGGGCGGGCTAGAGCGTCTCGAATTCGGTGAGGACGATCCCTTGCCTCGGTTCATGACGGAAATCCAATTTCCAAATACGTGACTGTACGGTTTTGATTGTATACCTATATATGGTGACATAGTGGTATGGGGCATTAATGTCGTCTATGATTGATACTTATGATTCGAAATGGTTTTTGAAACATATAAACACTAGTAATAATATCAAATGCTTTTTTTATTTGTATCTAGCATATTTTGGCCATTATAAGGAAAAAAACTCTATCCTCCGGTTTGCGTTGCATTGTGTGATGGGAACTGAGTCTTATAATGGCTTCATTTTTATAAAAAGCATTGCGATGTTTAAAAGATTTAGTTGTTTTAAAGCACTGGCAATCCAATGGAGTAAACCTGTTCCGCGAAAGTGGCATGGTTCTGTGATTAGCCATAGTATAAAATGTGTTAAGTAGATTTCTCATACCAGCCCCAAGACTGACTCGTAGTTTGCTTCACTTGCAAACTCGGGTGCCCCAATTTCTACATGGGCAACCTTGTATTCAGGGTTTAGCTGGTTCTTTCTGGACAGCTGGTGCTGAAGATGGATTCTATCATTTATCTCTTTGTATGTTGTTCAGCTCCTATTGTACATATTATGTTTGTTTTCCGCTGTAGACATTTATGTATAGCTGAACTGTATTTGTACTAAGTATGATCCTGTATACTGTGTAACTCTAATGATTATTGTTTATCCAGTGATTATTTGTTCATTATCTGGTGTATTTATTTATTTCTGTTCTGCTATTATCTGTTTATGTGTTATATTCCAAAGATTACCCTTAACACCGTCGTACGGGGTTTTGGGGTCGTCATAACGTGGTATCAGAGATTTGGTTAAGCATAGTTCTGGAATATAACATATTAACGAACTCGTCAGAAATAGAACCAGTAGTGTTCTAAGACGAGTAACTCATTACAAATAGGATCTGTAATATCCTTGTATGAGTAAAGGAAGAATCTGAGATTTATTCATGGCCTGCAAAGAAAATACCAAAATAAAGTAATGGGGCATGTGAAGCTTCCTTTTTCAGAAATGATATACATGGCCTATCAGTATGAAGATCTCCATAAGAAAGGTATGTTGCGCGACGAAGAGGAAATCAGTTCTAGTAACAAAGGGGAGTCTGAGACGGATAACCCTGAGGCCAGTACAATGCCTGAGGTCAGTAAGGAGCCCAGAGCCAAGAGAAAAAGGACTAGATCTGAGAAAGAATCGATAATGACTGCCACATGCTCAAGCTGCAATAGGCAAGGACATTTGGCGATAAGTTGTAAGTCTTCGAACAAACGAAGGAAGGATGAATCTAAATCCACGAACAAGTTTCAATCAACCCGAGAATGTAATCTTTGTCATCAGGCTGGTCACGTAAAGCAAGACTGCTGGATGTTAAAAAAGACCAATGTGGTTCAAGTAAATGAAGTGGCAGAAACATCAACACCCTCAGCTAGTCAGGGAAGATCTGATGTTTTAGAAGGCACGCTTACCGTCAAAAACATTCCAGTCAAAGTTCTGTTTGACACAGGCGCGTCACGAAGCTTTATTGCAAAGAACGCAGTCAAGAAGTTGGACTTGAAATTGAGGAAGCTCAAAGTACCCATCACTGTCCGTAATCCGGTTGGAGGTTCTCTCGATCTTAGCTGGATTTGTGCGGTGCATGTCTCTTTTTCCTGTTATAAGTTCCCTACCATCTCTATCATCATGAATTTTACTGAATTCGATCTTATTTTGGGATTGGATTGGTTAACCAAATATGAGGCAGAGGTTAGATGCGCCGACAGAGTTGTTATGGCGAAGATTAAATCAGATGATTATATAACCATTCCCTGTGAAGGTCAGAATTCTAATAGAAAAGACTTCTGGGCAGCTTTGGATGTTTCTCCTGCTCAAATAGAAAATATCTCTATAGTCGCATAGAATATTCCCGACCTCATCAAGGATATTCCTGTCGTAAAGAATTATGCAGATGTGTTCGTAGAAGTTGTCAGCTTACCTCCGTAGAGAGAAATTGACTTTAAGATCGCTTTAATTCCGAATGCAAGTCCAGTAGTGCACGCTATTCGTAGAATGACTCTAAAGGAGAAAGAACTAGACAATCAAACTCGACAGCTAGTATGGAAGGTTCTGATCAGGCCTAGTTTCTCTGATTGGGGAGCAGCAGTGGTGTTTGTCCCAAAGTTAGATGGTACTCTATGACTATGTGTGGATTATCGTGACTTGAATAAGCAGACAATAAAGAATAAATATCCATTGCCGCGAATCGATGATTTATTGGATCGTCTAAATGGAGCACAAGTATTTTCAAGGTTGGACCTAGCTACAGGTTTCCATCAGCTTCGTATTGCCGAAGAGTGTGTTCCTATGACAGCATTCAGAGGTCTAGACTTATTCTATGTGTGGTTAGTAATGCCGTTCGGCTTATGTAACGCTCCAGCCTACTTCGTCGATCTAATGAATAGAGGTTCAGAGGGGTCTTGAATAAGTTTGTTCTGGTCTTTATTGATGATACTCTAATCTTCTCTAAGTCAAAGGCCGAACATGAAAACATTTGGAACAAGTTCTGGAAATTCTGAGAAGGAATGTATTGAAAGCTGAACTGTCCAAATGTATATTCTTGCAAGATGAAGTAAAGTTTCTTGGCCACGTCGTATCGAAAGAGGGAATTGCTGTGGATCCAAGTAAAATCACAGCTATTCAAAACTGGAAACATCCTAGTACTCCCATAGAAGTCCGAAGTTTTCTTGGATTGGCTAGTTATTACCGGAAGTTCGTTAAAGATTTTTCGAAGATATCTAGTCACTTAACGAAGCTTACAAAGAAGTACTCAAAATTCAAGTGGATTCCAGAATGTGAGGAGGCTTTTGAGGAGCTAAAGTTAAGATTAACAACGGCTCCAGTGTTAACGATAATCGACGGCAATCAGGACTTGAAAGTCTGGACGGATGCCTCTAGAGAAGGCCTTGGCCCAGTATTAATGCAAAGAGGTCAAGTTGTTGCTTATGCTAGCCGTCAACTGAAGCCACATGAAAAGAACTACGCCACTTATGATCTTGAGTTGTTGGCTATCGTATTCGCTTTGAAAATCTGGAGACACTATCTTCTGGGTGAGAAATTCGAACTGTTTACAGACCATCAGTCGTTAAAGTATCTGTTCACCCAGAAAGACTTGAATCTGAGGCAACAACATTGGCTAGAGTTCCTTGCAGCATACGATTTTGAGATCCTATACACTCCAGGGAAAGCCAATGTCGTGGTCGATGTGCTGAGTCGAAATAATGTAATGATCGCCAGCTTTATTATTACGACTTCCTTGATTGACAAGATATCTATTCTTCAGAAGGAGGATAATTTTATTAAGGATATGATCAAAAGGATTCAGAAAAGTGAACCCTCGTGTTTTCAAATAGATAACGATGGGACCCTGAGATTGAGAGGAAGTATTTGCGTTCCCGACATCCCTGAGTTAAAAAGGGAAGTGTAAGACGAGTGTCACAAATCCAAGCTGAGTATCCATCCCGGTGTGACCAAAATGTATAACGATCTCAAACGAACATTCTGGTGGAAGGCTATGAAAAGGCACGTTTCAATATATGCTAGCCGATGCCCTACTTGCCAACTAGTCAAAAGCGACCAACAGAAACTGGCTGGATTGTTGCAACCGCTGGACGTTCCAGGTTGGAAGTGGGAACATATTTCCATGGACTTCATAGATGGTTTGCCCAGAACCAGAAAAGGAAATGACAGTATTTGGGTGATCGTAGATCGCTTCACGAAGACCGCCCATTTCATACCTGTCAGTTCGAATCGAACTGCTCAGAGTCTGGCGCAGATATATTTCAAGGAAATTGTTAGACTACACAGAGTGTCGATCAGTATAGTTAGTGACAGAGATCCAATATTCACTAGCAAATTCTGGGAGGCATTTCAAGTAGAACTGGGGACAAAACTGAATCTAAGCACCGCCTATCATCCTCAGACAGATGGTCAGACTGAGAGGGTGAATCATATTTTAGAAGATCTATTGCGGGCTTGTGTTCTAGATTTTGGTGGATCATGGGAAGACCATTTACATTTGGCTGAGTTCTCATACAACAACAGCTACCAAGCGAGCCTGACGATGTCACCATTCGAAGCATTGTATGGTAGACTGTGCCGATCTCCTGCTTGTTGGGCCGAACCTGGTAATAGGCTTGTATTGGGACCTGATATGATCCGCGAGGCTACCGACAAAGTCGATTTCGTTAAGAAACGATTACTCGCCGCTCAAAGCCGACAGAAGAGCTATGCAGATAAGAGAAGAAGAGATATATCATTTGTTGTTGGCGACTATGTATATTTGAAAGTATCGCCGATGAGAGGAGTTATCCGGTTCGGTAAAACTGGGAAGTTGGCGCCCAAATTCATTGGTCCATTCCCTATTCTTGAACGGATTGGAACTCTCGCTTACAGAATTCAATTACCGGATTGGTTCCCTGGAGTGCATGATGTATTTCACATATCTCAACTTCGAAAGCACGTTCATGATCCAGACTTGATCGTGGAAGAAGCCGCACAACAGGATATCAAAATTACTCCAGAATTGGCTGTGAGAAGAGAGCCGCTAAAGATTACCGACAAAGAAACCAAAGAACTGAGGAACAAGAAGGTTCACTTAGTCAAAGTGCAATGGAGTGGAGATCCACGAGATAGTACTTGGGAAACTGAGGAGAGCATTCAGAAAGCCTATCCTAAGTGTCGAGTAGGTATCTCTGATTGACTCCGGTGCAAGGTACATTTACCGTACTTTGCATTATCATTTAGTTCTCTACTTTGTTGTTATTTTCTTTTCATGGATGTGCACTTTTAATTCTATAGTCTGATTATTTTAAAAGAGTATATGAATAGATTAGTATATTTGTGAAAAGTTAAAAACAAATTGATTGTTGTTTGGGTTATGTGATAGTGGATTTGATCAATTAAATTATTAGAATGATAGTTAATTTAATCAATAAAAGAATGAATGGTAGAATTTATTCGATTAAATCACACATTGAACTGATTTAAAAATAGATAGAAATATATACATGTGCATTATATATGTTTGAACAGGTAAAAGGATTAGCTGTTAAGTAAAGAAATTATTTGTGTGCCCGACAAATAGGTAAACCTTAATGAGTTGGATGCGAAATATTATTATATCAACTCCTGTGAATGCCATTGGATGCGGAGTGCTGGTTGTTCTGTGTGTAATAATAAATGTCGCCATAGGATAGTAATAATTAATTTTGAACTACACTACATGGCATACTTCTTGAAGATAGGCATACTTCATCATATACCACATAAGCATTTGGAGCTTGTGTGACGAGGTTGAAGATTTACCATACGAGCGAGAGGCTTGTATGGCGATGACTATATATTACAGGTTGAACTGATGACTGATATGGACCATATAAAATTGTAACGATAAATTGCCATATTAATAAAAACCCCACACGGGTCTGGAGTTGACAATAATCACGTCTCTCTAGTTATTATATACGGCACATGGATTATTTATTTCCCACACGGGATGAGGTGACGAGAATTTATTCTCTGGAGTAATTAAAAATACACACTCCCTCAGGCTTAGACAGGGTGACGAGAATTTATTCTCTGGAGTTATTATCTATACACGCTCCTCTGTAAACACCAGAATATATCACTATAAATATGTGTATGCTTTATAGGATTTATTGGGTACCTAATACGGCCCAATAAATTTCCAAACCCCTCCCCGTACAAAGGAGGTTATGGTGAAATTTTTCGAATATTTAGGGTGTTAGCTAATTTTTTTGAAGAATTTGAAAATTCTTAGAAACTGAAAAGTTAGAGAATGGAAGCCAGATTGAAAGTAGAGTTGATTAATTAATCCACTTTCGACTTTTTCCTTTTTGGGGACGAAAAGTTTTAAGTGGGGGAGATTGTAACGACCCGGAAAATCTGAACCAATTTAAAAAATTTAAATTGGCTATTTTAGTGGATTTTAAATATCTAAAATAAACATTTTAAATAATAACGACGAAAAGTAAGTCTGAATCGACGTTTGAAAATAAATATAATTAATTCTAATTATAAACAAGGCGTGAAATGGCGCGATAGTTTCAAAATTTGAATTCAAACTTTGACTGACTGTACCGGGTACAAAACAAAACGGATTTTAGTGAAAATAATAATATTTAAATCTGTTAGTGAAAATATTTCTATCGAATCTGAAAAATCGAAGTTTCATAGCGGGAAGCAAAAGTTATGGCCAAATGAATTTTCAGAAAGGTCGCTATAGAGTTTATATAGCCCGTGAAAATGGCCATTTTGAAAACGACCTCGGAATTCGACGAAACCACTTTTGTTGGATCCGGGATGTTAAACTATTGCTAGGTTTCAAATTTAATAATTTTTGAAGCTAGTATGTGAGCGTGGCAAAGGAAAAAGTGTTTGGTCGATTTCTATTAAATTGGATCGACCAGAAACGGGCCATTTTTCAAATGGTCTCAGAATTCGATGAAACTAGTTTTGTTGGGACCGTATCATCAAAACATAGCTAGATTTATTTTTCTGGAATTTTCAGAATCAGTATGTGGCCCCGGCAAATTGAAATGTACGTTTAAATTAAATATCGAATGTTTTATATTTTAATTTGAAGAAAAACTGACTGAAACAGTCGAATGGGCCTTCGAAACATATCCCATTGTGATCGGAATGGGGGTATTTAGCTAGGGACGACAGTCGTTGGGCTTGAATTGGGGTTCGTGGGTGAAAGAGGGTATTTTCGAAATTTAAAAATTTATAAATATAAAAAAATTATCTCATTTGTCCATATTAGCCCTTCTCTCTCTCCGAAACCCCCGATCGACGGCGACTAAAGCTTCCAGCCTTCCCGTTCATTTTCTGATCAATCCGTGCAACAAAACACCATCCTCCTTTGGAGTTATTTGTAGAGCTCGAGACGAGCTACAAATCCATGTGAAGAGCATCGTTTATCGTTGAGCGTGGAGGCCGAATCACCTACGAGAAGGCACCGCCTTTGGACAGCCGCCACGGCCAGAATCCGCCACCGAGTGCCACCAAACCCCCGTCGATCTGTGCGCCTCTCGGAGCACTACAAGGTGGCAGAGGTCGATTATCACCAAGCTACGCGGATTGCGAGAAAAGATCAAACCTAGTTTTGAAGGTTTCGTGGAGGTAACGGCTGATTTTAAAATAAACTATATTATAGCACTTTAAAGCGCTACGGTTTTTGATTTCACTGTAAAAATCATATCTTTTTCGTTTGTTGACGAAATTCAGTGAAACAAGAGACAGTGGACTCGTGTGGACGTCTTCTACATTCTAGAAGAGACCGCATATTTTTCTGAGCCTTCTGCTATTTTTGGTGGAGTGGAACCCATTGTGAGATTTCTAAATTATAAACGATATGGAAAACGACGATGTATAAATTATATGGTCGATGTATGAGTTATATAAGCGTTGTACACCTCTTGTATAAGCATCGTATAAGTTGTACGTTCGATATATAAGTTATATATGCGTTGTAAAAATTATATATGTGTTGAAATAGAAGTGAAATGCTTATATATATACACCCCTCGTCCACAAACCATGGACGATATTTATTGGTTGTGATTGGTGTGAAAATTGGTTGATTACGAATGGTTGATTAGAATTGTTTGTGGTTGAAATTGATTGATTGTGGTTGAAAAATACCCGTTTGTGGTTGAGAATTATTTGGTTGAAACCACATAGGATTAGTTTGTGGAAATGGAAAAAAAACATGCCGCCTGCGTGCGAACTAGATGCATGAAATCCCCATTGTCAAAAGTTGTGAGGCTTTAAGGTAGAGCGAGGAGCCGTACTAGGGACGGCCTCGGTTTTAACTACCCTGCCGTTATGCTGCCGAAATTTTGAATAATATTCATGTGCTAGAATTATTTTCATGTGTTGAAACTATATTCGTGTGTTGAATAGAAATTCATGTGTCGAACGACATTCGTGTTTTGAAATAAATTGTTTTATAATAAAAATCATATTTTTACCATCTATATCAACTATATAAAATAGTCTTGTTTTGAAATAAATTGTTTTGCAATAAAAAACACATTTTTATTGTATATATATAAACTATAGAAAACATTCATGTGTTGAATAGAAATTCATTCGTTGAATAGAAATTCATGTGTTGAATGGTATTCATGTTTTAAATAAACTGTTTTAAATATAAAAATCACCTTTTTATTTATATATATAAACTATAGAAAACATTCATGTGTTGAATAGAAATTCATTCGTTGAAAAGAAATTCATGTGTTGAATAGTATTCGTGTTTTGAAATAAATTGTTTATAATAAAAGTCATATTTTTATCATCTATATGAACTATATAAAATAGTCGTGTTTTGAAAGAAATTGTTTTATAATAAAGATCATATTTTTACCATCTATATCAACTATATAAAATAGTCGTGTTTTGAAATAAACTGTTTTGCAATAAAATCACATTTTTATTATATACATGAATTGTTAAAAATAGTGAAGTGTTGAAATAGAAGTCAGTTGGATAAAAATATCATTTTTATCAAAGGTATAAAAAGAATATGGTTTTGAAATCGAAGAATCGATTATATTTATATATATATATAAATATAATTAAAATGAATCGAATAACAATGCTGTAGTTTGTGTTTTGAAACTGTGATTTCAAATGATTAGTGCAGGAGATCCGACCATCGGATTTTCCCGAAAAC